>VXAC01002038.1:245166-287618 GCA_013399225.1 Rhipidura dahli
ACAACAAAAAAGGAAGAGAGAGAGAGGCAGAAAATAACATGCCTGGACAGATCATTACACCAATAAAGTTTCTATCATTTCTTTGCAACTAATATTTTACAGATTTTATCAAAAAAAACCCTTATCTTTGTCACCTCTGTGGTTCTAAGAATAATTTGGTAATTTAACTCCTTAGAAATAACTTTCTTTTTTATCTGCTCATTTCCTCAGACTTGCTTTATGAGGAAGACTTGTCAAAAATATTCCAAGAAGTGAAGAAATACAGGACAAAGGACTGAGTTTTTGGAATGTAGTGATATATTTCTTTGGAAATCCTTGAAGCAGATGAAATGATAGACAGAAATGTTTCACTGTAGCTTTGGAGAGAACTTTCAGAACTTGTCATTTCTGAGCAGCTGGAGCCTTGGCACAAGCTCCCATGTTATGTTTTTTCCTTTAATTCTTCCATGGTTCTCCCAGAAATTATTTCATTGCTAGCATTAAAATGAAAATAGGCAAAACTTCTACACAATTAGAAAAATAGAAAGCCCTCTCCTTGCCCTATGCAAACCTCTATTCACATGCATAAAACTAAACTAATTTGCTTTAACTAAGAATGTAGCCTTTAATCTCTTCTTTGACTACTAAATGTTATAATCAAGAATTATTGCCTACGTTTCAGATGGACTTCAGCATGAATATACCATAAATCTTTCCTCTCTCCTTTTTTTTTTTTTCCTTAATACAACCAGTAATCTCTATTCTTCCAAGCTTTAAATTCACCTTGTCTTCACAGAAGTTAATTTTCCATCTGACAGGCATGGTCTATATTCTCTTCCAAAATATTTTCCATATCTTTTGGTCACCTCATCCAAGTAAAAATAGCACAAAATGGTATAGTCATGCAACCTGCCTGAAGATAGATTTGTTTCAGGGATTTCTTGCACGTACTGTGTACTGCACTTGAGAGTCTTTGATGCCAAAGGAAGGTCTGATCTTCATTTCAGTATTTCACTCTTTATACCTGCATGTTCCCCACTGCTGGCTGAGGTTTCAGTAGGAAATTACAACTTTGAAGGTGACAAGAAGCCTTCCTGAAACAATCAGGACTAGGCAGCTGTTTCCCTAAGTCTGGATTATTTTGTGGGACAGAGTTTGGGCAACATACATTAATACAGCTGATGCACTGCAATTAAAGAGAGAAAGCATAAGAGCATGCTCACCATTGCTCATTATTAATGTTCATGTCTGTGTCAGTGGTTTTTTGCACCTCTGCCTATTAGCTTTTGAAGTTGAACATGCTTAATGGGCTTATTTGAGGGAGGAAAGATGACAATAGGATACTGGAGAAAGCAGATCCATGAAAAAATAATGATGATGGAAAACATGGTGAGTAGAAGGAAAATAATTCATAAGAGAAAGGGATTAGAGACCTTTCTGCACCTTTCTCATTTTTCCTCCTGAGAGTGGGGGAGTACATCCTTCAAAACTTTTGTGCACCATTTTTTTCCCATTTCAAGGGCAAAATGCACCATTGCAGTAAATCAGTCTGGTTTTCTTTGTAACATTAGCCACAAAACTTTCCCATATTAAGCTTTAATCAAAACCACGTGTGGAGGAGAGCACAAAAAGGAGCCATACCATGAAAAATCAGCTGTTCCTTCTAGGTGAAATGTGTGTGTGGCCCATCCTATTGCTTGAATTTGGTGCAACTCAGAGCCCTGGCAAGGCAGTTGCCACTCGATCAGGATGGTGGCCACTTGCTGAGGCAGTGAGACAAGAGGTGCTAAGGTAAGGGATGGTTTTGCTTTATATAAGTACCTGCTGGTTTTCATGAGTCTTTTACCTTGAGCTGCCACTGTCTGTGTTTTTAAATCAGGACACTGGTAGAAGCAGTCTGACAGATCTTATGTTCCAGGATTTAGAGGAATTCTTCCACATACATTTCAGAACTTTTTCCCCCAAGAAAGAGGTGAATTTTATAAGTTTTATAAAAATAAGGTTGACAGTTTTCTGATTTTTATTCCATGTTTTCATTTTCTTTCAGTGTAATCTGTACAACGTCTTCTACTAAAACAAAAATGGTACTGAGACTCAGAGACTTGATTCTACTCAGAGACTTGATTCTAAGTAACTGTATGAAATGTGCTAGATCCCAAAGCTTGTTAAAAACTCATTCAAATTAGATTTTACAAGGTTAGGAGCATACTGGCAACTCACTTTCAAAGATGGGACTTTTCAGCATTCATACGAAATCTTCCTGAATCTTTCTTTGTGCTTTCTTTGGTGTCCTGAAGGAGTAAATTTGAGAAGACAGGTTTCACTGCTGGGAAAGCACTGTGAACTGTTGAATTTACAGGATATTTTGAGACAGCAATCTGCAAATAAATTTTAAATGAGGAGAAAAATATGGGCCATCACAGTAAATGAAGAATACATTTTTTGTTGCAGGAATAAACTGTATCTTTGCTTAGACCCTAGAAACTCTGTTCAGCCCTCTTATTTTATCCACCTGAAAAAAATCCAAAGCAATGCCATAAAAATTTAGCAGTAAGTCATTCTGATATAATGAGCCACTCTGAATTTCAGGAGAATTTGGCCCACCAGGTGAAGGTCTCCTGTTGGCACTCAGCAGCCTGTCCAGTTCTGCATCTCCTGAACAGTATTTCCCCTACCCTTGTTGCAGTTCTCTTAAAGTTCATTAAGTGTTTGCCTGGGAAATACACAAAAATTGCAGTCATGAACTTGAAGCATCACTTTGTAGAAATCAAATCCCCACAGAAGCTGCAGGTTCTGCAGCGACACTGACGGGAGGAGAAGAAGAAGTGTGGAGGTGCAGCAGATCATGCAAATTAAATATTCAGTCCCTCTTATTTCACTTGTGTCAGTGATTTCCTCAGCCAGGCTTCAGTGGTTTTAAAAGTGCAAACCTGCTGCTTTCTTCATCACTGGCAGGGCCGCTGGGACCTGCTCTCAAGCGTGCTCCAGGAGAGTCAGCAGCTGCTTAAATCAGAGAAGGCATGTGGCTGATTGAATCACCTGTCACATTGATTTATGGACCTCCAAGGTCATTTCTTTGTGGCTTGTAAGTGATTTTATTTGGATGAAAAATATAAAAGAAGAAATTGTAGATGATCTCTTTATTAAGAGAAATGTAAAAATAATGAATAAAGACAGATTTTAATTTTTTTCACATATAGTTCCAGTGGAGGAAAAACCCCCTTTTCCCATAATGACATCCCTAGCTAAAAAAAAAAAAAAAAAGGAAAAAGAAAGTCTTGGTTACCATTGACAAAAACTTTATAAGGTACTGATCTGTCTAGTGGCTTTTATTTGGTGGCTGAATACATTGCCACTGTTCTTCAGACTGAATTTAGGTAGTTGCTCTGCAAGCTCCTGCCAGAGGTTAAAGAAAACCTGCTTACAATGCACTGTAGGTGCCTGAGCTTCTTGTTCTTGTTTTGCTGTTGCCATCCATCCAGCTAGCATCCAGCTCTTCATTTCATGCTCACTTTCAGAGCATAACTTGTGGAGCAAAATGCTGTACAAGAAAGAGGATAATATTGTACTGTAAGAATACAGCAGGCATACCTGAGGTACCACTGCAAGAATTTTATGTACTTTAATGAGGAATTATTTCTTTGTCTGGAAGAATTTATCTTTTTAAGCTTTTTATTGAAAAAAAAAAAGAAAAGAAAAGCTAAATAAAACATATTTTCATTTATCATCATTACACTAAAATCAGTATGTCTGAAGAACTGGAAAAGATTGGTTGTTTTCTTTTTCCTGGCATTCTAGAAGTCATGTGAAAGAGCAAAACTCAGCCTATTTGTTTTATTCTTTAAAAAGACTTTTCCTCGTGCCTTTCATTCCTTTCACCTATCACTCCTGAGTAGGAATGTTGTTGATCACATGGATAACACTGAGAGCAAAGCTCCACAAAGACTCTCAAGTGCAGAGTTTCAGCCTTGGGCTCCAGGTATCACATGCATCAAGTATCACTCCTATTTTCAAGAAAGCAAAGAGCTTTTAAAGACTGAGACTCCTGGTCACTGACTAATGTGGAAATCAGGGAAATGCCAAGGTTTTTGCCCATCTGACATTCTCAAAATAACCAGAAATTCCCCATAGGAGACTCAGAGCTAAAATAAGTTAAAACTCAAACTATGCAGAAAATATTTCAGAAATCCGAAGCGTAGTTTTCAAAACTACATAAATAAAGTCCATTTACTATATAAATAAAGTCCATTTTTTCTGATTTTTCACCTTGTTAATAAATCAAAGTATTTCCTTAACACACACCAGGAAATTTCTGCCTTAGCAGCTGAGCTTAGTTTCAGTTCTGGCAAAGGTACTAAGGGGATCCACAGGGAAGAACTGCAGAAATACAGAATTTAGAGAACTGCTTACAGCTCTGCCACAAAATTCTGACAGCTTAAATTAAAAATAAATGATGGATTAACTGTATGGGTGCACATCATTAATATAAATTTATTTCTTTATCATTTTGCGGTGATAAGCCAAACTGATAAGAAAAAAGAAAATACACCCTTCCAAAACAGCTGATTGGGAAGCCTTAGCGATTGCTCTGGATGACAGCTCCTGGGAACACTAAGTCAGTCAAGGCAGATGAACTGATTTTAATACATAATAATTTTTACTTTTAGAGGGAACTCAAATCAATATTTTCCTTTTTTACTTTCCAGAAATGTTCACCATAACTTTTCCATTACTCTATGCCCTTTTGAAACTCTAGATTCCAGACAGGACAAGAAGCAGAAGTGCAGTAATGCTGTGGAAGAAATGGTTGTTCCAGCAATTCTGGCTTCTCAGGAAGGAAATAAGCATTATATTTTCCATATAAAAGAATAAACATATGCTTCCAGTTGCAGTGACCTTTCAGATTAAGCAAACAAGACAAGAGCAAAAAGCACTGTCTTTGTGAGATGGTGAATGGTGTTGACCCAATTGCTGCTGTCTGAAGCACTGCTAAATAATTTATGCTTGTGCAAAGTGGATGTACAGTGCTACCAGACTGCAGGGGCACATTCACTTTCACTGCACAGGAGTTCAAATGTCAGCATAAGGCACCAAACCGAGGATGGGAAAAGAAGTGAAAGGAGCTGTAGCGGGTTTGGTTTGCCAAACCGGGCAGAAACACCAAATTTTAGTGTAGTGGTTTTATGGTCAAATTATGCACTGTTCCCTGATTACTTTTCAGTGAGATAAACCATTAGGAGACAGCAAAGCAGACACACAACTTATATGCTATGATAGAGTTTATTAACAGACCTAAGAGAAAAAAAGAAAGGAAAAAAAAAAAAACCAATCAGAACACACACAGCCAGAACTTCTCCTCTTCTCCCTCCCCCTCTTTCTCCTCTCCTCAATCCATGTGCAGTTCTCAAGAAAGGAAAAGGGTTTCTTCCTGCTTTACGTGGTTCTCCAAACTGCCACCTCCTGCAGCAAAAACCAATCTGCAGTAATGTAAAGTCTCTTTTTTTCCATAAAACCCTCTCGCGGTTCCTTCAACTTTAGAACATGGGCCAGCCCATGGGGGTATTACTCTGTCGGATAAGTAACTGTGGCTTGAAATTCTAAGGCTTTTTTTCTCTTTTGCCACCAGGTTTTATAAGCCCCTGCTTTCTGATAAACCTGGCATCGGGCATTCTCTTCACAACCTTTACAAGCCACACATCCATTAAAATTGTCCATCCCCCATGAGTTTTAACTGGATTAAAGAGACAAACAGTCTGGGATATTACAATATTCATACACAGCAAGGCAAGGAGGCTTTTAAGCTGCCCGCGAGGAAGCCGCGGCACCGCCCTTTTTCCTCCCGTGGCCATCTTGGCTCCGTCTCACATGACGAGGTTTTCTCTTTCTCTCTCTGGCTTTGGAATCATCATGGTGGAAAATGTTACCGTCCCGCTTCGCCGCTGGATGCAGGGCTGTTTCTTCAGTTGGACGTGCAGTGTGTGCTGGCTGCTGCGAACTGCAGGCTCCGTCGGTGCCCCGCTGTCCCGGGAGGGGAAAAACCCCGTCCCGGAGAGGCCGCGCCGGAGGGAGCCTGAGGGCCGCCCCCCCCCAGAGCCCCAGCAGAGTCCGGGCTGTGCCTCGGGAAGGGGCAAAGGCAGCACCGGCAGAGCCGCCCGGCCCGGCCCGGCGAGGGCCCGGCGGGGCCCCCGGGGGGACCGTGGCGCTCCGGCCACCACCCCTAGGCCGGAAGAAACGGTCCCTACTCCCGCCTTCCGCGGGATTTTATAGGTAACATTGAGAGAAACGCGATTCGACCAGGCGACTGTCTGTCATGTCGGGGTCAACCCGTGACAGGAGCAGAGAAAAAAATGATAGACAGGCCTTTTTTTTAATAATGGCAGTCAGTGCACCAAACAATAGCTGTGTCCAGGACATCTGTGCACATAGAGGTTCGGGGGTTGCTTCCTACACTCCCTGTAGCAGTGATAATCTCCTAACAGGCAATTGCCTTGGAAATTTCACAGCCCATTTGCCACAAACCCAAGAGAGCTGCATAGTTTGAACAGACCCAGACATCCAAGCACTTCTCCCAAGGAAGGTCCCACTTCAGACTTGAGTTACATTTTCAAGACTTGTTGCCTCTTATCCATGCTGTGTGTTGCAAGTGACTTCTAACAAGGACGAAAGGCCCCTCTCTCCTTATCTGCCCCTGGGAGGAGCTCTCAAGGCCCTGCTGTGGTAGGAGGGCCACCAGCTGGAGCTGCCATTAGGAACATGTGCCTCCTAAGAGGAGCCTTGCTCAGGGACACACACTGCTCCATTATGGGCAGGTCCATACCTGTGCTGGAGGTCACCATGTGCCAGGGGTGTCTGGTTCATGGGCAGCTGCTCAGCCAGACCTGATGCCTCAAAGTTGGAGAGACTGTGATATTTTATCATAAAAGGAAATACCACTATACAAGGAGACAAAATGTCAAAGGGATGGGACTTGTGCTCAGCATTCAGTAGATTGTCAGTTTTATCTGTACTTTTCAAAAATAAGCATGTCTTTAGAGGGGGAGAATCGGCAAAATTTTTCCTCTTTTCTTCAGCAAAAAATATTTTCCTCTAAGTTTGCATCATTTCTTGAGCAAAATCCAAACATCAAATAACTACAATTTGCTTTTGTTTAAAATAATAATAACAGTGTCGTGCATCGTATATTTATATTGAAATTTATTTTCTGGCTGTTACAATTATTTTTGGCTTCTCTCCCAGAGGAGTTTTGCTTTATTGACAGTAGCCAGGGATGGCTGTTCAGCAGTATGTGGTAACATCTGTAGTGCTGCAGGTCTCCTTGTGGATTGACAGACATTTTACATTGATAAGAAGTTACCATTGTCTTCATCTTGCTGATGAAATGCAGACAGCAGCACAAGAAGGGTCATTTCTTGTTTGTTTGGTGATTTTTTCTTGGGGTTGCTCATGGAGTTGGTGTAGGGCTGAGATTGATGATCATGCAAACCATGCCCAGGAGCTCAGCTCCTCCCAAATGTGTCTGTTGTTTTTCAGCCATGGGTGAAAGCAGAGGAGATCTGCTGCCTCTCTGAGTAAAATCTTGCAGAGACTTCCTTCTGCAGCAGCCTGTGTTAGGCAGGCAGAAAAGGCCTTGGTTTAAGATATTTAAGGTATCAGCAGGGAAATCTTGCTTACTGGTTACTACTTTGTAGTTCATATGAGCCTTTAACAGATGTAATCTGTCTGTGGTATTTGACATTTTGAAGTGCAGCTTTTAACCAGCGACCTTAGTGGAGAGCAGTACTCTGTTTGTCTGTGCAGTGGAGTCTGAGGAGAGAGGGTGGCTCTGGTTTTTGTCCCGGGAGAACAGGAATGTCTGCAGCAGACACCAAGCATTTTGAAGCAAGCGTCTAAAGCCCTTGTGTATGACAAGTATTGTGTAAATCAAAGGTGGTGAAGATGTGTCAAGATAGGAAGTAATAAACTCTGGAAATAAGCAGGTCCACTTGCATACAAAGTTTGTTAGGTTTACTGTAGGATTTATGTTGAAATGGAAAAGACCAGGGCATAAAATCCCGTGACAAGCAGTTCTCCAGAGAAGTGGTTTCAGTCTATTGTTGCCAGGGCCCTCACAGCCCATGAGGTGCTTCTGAGGAGATTAATGACACACAAATAAGAAAGCAAGTTGTTGTCAATAAAGTGAAATTTCACTCATCATAAGGCTTAAAGAATATGTTAGGAGGCTGCAAATCAATTTAGTTGAAAATTGTAAACTCAGTGTATTCCATGCTAATATAAATGTGTAGGAAAGTAGCAGGTGGTAGGGAAGGTTGAGTTTTTCAGGGCTAGACCATTGCATTTTTTTCCCATCTAAAGTAAATGTGATGAGCCAGTAGCTCATAAAGCCCAAGTACAAAGTCTTGCTCCTGGAATTGCCAAGCTGGAGATGAAATAGGTTGGTATGAAATGGAAAGGTTGCTGTTGTACCAGGATTTGGGACACCCAGATTTTGTTTTTAGCACCACGACAGACAAGTCACCTTTGCTTTGATTTCTTCCCTATAAACCAGAATCAATATATGGAGATACTGTGGAGCAGGGTCACCCCAAAGCACAATTCTTTCATCCTCCAGCTCAGGAAACCAATTAAGCTTTTATCCCATGGGAAGTGGGAGGAACTTATAGCTCTCTCCTAAATATTCCCTGTTAGAATATTAACAGTGAGTGACAACTTTTCATGATCCATGCTGTCATTCTGGAAGCTGACATGGTAGCTGAGGCTATGATAGTGAACCAAATCTGCTGAAGTGAAGCAATGTCTTGTCAAAGCCACATCTGACATTGTGTTTACCATTCAACTTCCCATTACATGATCACTTTCCTGCAACGTTGTGGAGAAACAATGGCAGCCTTGAGAATGAGCATTTCTGTAGTGGAGCTGTAATTTCTATTTCTA
Source organism: Rhipidura dahli (assembly GCA_013399225.1). Taxonomy (NCBI): domain Eukaryota; kingdom Metazoa; phylum Chordata; class Aves; order Passeriformes; family Rhipiduridae; genus Rhipidura; species Rhipidura dahli. The sequence continues at coordinate 254,077 of VXAC01002038.1, forward strand.
TGGTCACGTGATATTTTTGGTTTTGAAACAATAAAACCCTGCTACCATGCTAGGTGTACTTGCTCCTGATCAAAGGGGAGTACTTATTTGTGTCTGAGAAGACAAATCTGAAGAAAATTAATTTAGCTTTGATTGGAAGTTAAAGTAATGTGCATTTGAACTACCGTGCATGTATTTCTTTTTAATTATTATTCCTTCTCTTTAATTATTTTTATTATATTTCTTTTCTTTTTCATGCGGTTTCACCATTAAATGCTCAGACATAATTCATGGAACTTATACCACAGTGTACACTACCACAATTCCTGGTGGAGCAGTAGGCAGCTCATGAGTGTGTTTTCTACAGTAGCTGCAGGAACTGTAGGTCTTTTCCCATGAAATGCTACTCCAGCTAATTTGGAGTACCTAATTAGGGATGGGATAGGCAGACTGAAAGGCACTGTTCTGTCCTTGCCAGTTAGATTAACTGAGGCAGAACCAATTTCTTAATAAATCATTAATTTTGTATGGCAAGAAAGAAGAAAACCTGAGTTGCAAGTGTCCCTGCATTGCTTGTTTTCTTCCAGGATGTCTTTGCAGTCAGGAGGAAGTCCATGTGAAATATGAGATAGTTGCTTTCTATAGATAAAAAAAAAAAAAANGGGATATTTGTTTTCGAGAAAAAAAAAAAAAAAAAAAAAAAAAAAATGCAATCTGAATGTCTGTGGATGTTCTATGCATAGGAAATAAAATACATATATTCAAGTGTTAAATGAGTCATTATTGCCCTGCACACTGTAAGGAACCTATGTAGCATGGAGTGTCAGGTAGTGCTCAATATGGTGATTTGCCAGAAAAGTTTAAGTGAATTATATTGGCAATTACAAATTCTTTGATGGCACTGGCAGCAGGAAAGTCTGACCTGGGAGATACAATGAAGCCTTTGAGCTGTGGCCAAAGATCTAATTAATAACAAATCCCATTGCTGCAACCTCAATCTACCCTCCTGGACCATGCAGCTTTTTAAGAAGTAATCTGGTACCATAAAAAGTCAATATATGGTTTCTTCCACACTAACATTCATTTCTCTCAGTCACAAAGACAACCATCACACTAACTAGGAAGCTATGATTCTCCTCAGCACAGGGGGTAAAGCAGAAATCTTCTTGAGGCCCCTTCCTAGCTGATTTTGCCATGATTTCCTCTGTCTGTAAGACTTCTGGAGTGAGAATGATCCTTTTGCATAAGATCCTTTTGCCCTGAATTCACCTTTTGAAGTTACGTACAGGACTGGAACTTGGCACCACATATTGTCATCCATATTTTTCTGCATATGTGTGTGCTAGCCAAATTTTAGGTGGTGCTTTGGTCATCTGTAGATTTGACTGCAGATTTCTATCCCTAAGTAGGAAGCCCATGTCCTAATGTGGCACGTACTATACATTTTACATATAATTTAAGGAAAACAGAGGGTTTCTTTGAGGAGGTAGGAGACAGGAGTTGTTTTTTTATGCCAGTGACTGACGTAAAATGCTGCTCCCAGTGTAGTCTCACCTACTGAAATTGCTTCCCGTGATCTGGGATGAGGCATTCCTTGTAGTATATTGACAATTTTGTAGTTTTCGATCCTGAAAAAATGGACAGTGATGGTGTAGAAAGCCTACTATTAATAAATCCAACTTAGTCTGCATTTTATGACCAAGTTCCAGAACAATTTGGCCAACTTCCAAATGAATTCTGATAGAGGTCCTGTCAAAAGGGGTCTCATCACTCCTAGCCTGATCTTAATACTGTCAGTTTATAGAGCTGAGAGGCTCGACCCTGGGTTTCCCATGGCAGAGTCTGGGATGTCTCGCTTCATAAAGCCATTTATCCAGGGTGCAGTAACACAGGAACAGCCCGAGTTGCTGCCTCCGAGGAGCATCCCCAGCAAAGGAGCCCCGGGCTTTTATCCCCTCACAATCTGCTGCTCACCAGCCTCGCTCTTCCTCTGATGCCTTAGGTTTTAACTTTTATATTTTTCAAATCCTGTACTGCTCAGTGTGTAACTCTGGAGTTTCCTGTTCCCTGTTCATTGCTGCTCTCTGTGCTGGGCACACACAGCAAAGCCTCTCCGGGGCTGCTCTCCAAGGACACCCAGACTGTCCTAGGCCCAAAAAGTGTAAACCAAAAGCCTCTGAAAGGGGGGCAAGCTGAGGGGAATTACATCATTAAACTGAAGCTTTAATTGGAGAATTAACCCTGGCTATGCAAATGAACCAAACCTATAAAGGTGTGAAGAACTCGTGACCTCTCATCCATCTTGGGGTCCATCTGGGCAGCAGCCTCTGGCTCCCTGGGGTGTACCTTTGAAGGCCTTTCAGATAAATACCCACCTTTATTCCCTTACTCCTGCCTGGGCTCTGTTTTTAGGTGGCCTCTTAAGGCATCACCTCCCGCGTCTCTCGGGGCCATTCGCCGTCTGTGCCGTCGCTCCTGCGCCCTTTGCGCAGGAGGGGGCTGTTCAGGGCCTCTCGTGCCTCTGGGCTCCCACCCGGAGCTCAGCCTGCACCTCACACTGCAGCTGGCAAACCGGGCTGCCCGCACCAGGTGGGCTCCTCAGCACCAGCTGTGCTGCAGGGCTGTACACTTGGGCAGAGGGGATGGGGCTAGAATAAAATCCAAGTGTTGCAGCCTAAGATCTCGCTCCTGCCAGCTGTTTTCCAGGCTGGGCAGCCCTGGCAAGGGCTTCAGCCGCTGATGTGTCAGACAGGGCTTCAGGAGACACATCACAATGTGCCTTGCCCAAGGTAATTGAGCTGCTCAGTGACTGACTGGTAAGATGCTGTTTCTTCGAGAGCATATGTGGTTTCTGTTGCTGCAGGGATTTCTGTGTAGAGACCCATCCCCTTGCAGGGACAGAAGCTTTGTGTGGTGCTCAGCACTGTGGGGTCCTAACCCCCACTGGGTCCTCAGAAGTTTTGGTGAATATTAATAATTAAAAACGCCTTTATTATATTTTTCCCCACACATGCATCATCACCCTCCTTCTTTAGCTGCTGTAGGCAGAACCTCAGCCTCTCCACCTCTAGCTTCCATATGACAGGACTCTGAAAGTTCAGAAGGCTCCTTCCAGCTGTAAGTAAGGGTGAGACTGGGCTAAACGTGCTTTTCCATGAAGACAGAAGTTTGTAGGAAGAGTTTTCCAAAGGAAGTGTGTCTGTTTATAAGGATCTGGAGTACACTTCAGTTTCAACACAGTAATTCCAGACTTCCTCGTCAGGTTGCAGTGATATCCAGGGCCTGCTGAAGTCTTTTGGTAACCAACTGATTTACTCTGAGAGGTTGGGATTTGACTCCGGAGACACTTCTGATGATTTCTCCAACTGTGTTTCTAGGAGAGAGGAGTGACTGTGATATGGGCAGCCTATTGCAATTTCTTTGGCAGCAAAGGGAAAAGGATGGATTTGGTTTCTACAGACCTCTGGCAAAGTACTGCCCTGGGCTGTTGCCCAGAAAACTGGCTATTTTTGAATAGCAAGTTGTACTTTTGGAGCAGAGATTCATGATTATGTGAGACCCTGGCTGTTTCTCTCTCACTGCCTCCCTTATCCCATGCACACGGCATGTTGATGTCGAGTCCAACAGCTCCATTGAGGTGGAGCCAGGACTGGGCTGCATGGAGGGAGCCCTCACTGAATGCTTGCTAACCCTGTGGTGTGAGGCTACTCTCCTCTGCTCACTGCACCCTCAGTGAGGTGTGTCAGCTCATCCATCCCCACTGCTGTCATTGCCAGGCACTTTCATTCACTGCCTGCACCCTCAAGATGTTTTCTAGCTGCCTGTATTGTGAAGTGGATGTCCCATAGTCCCAGGGACCCACAGATGATCTTTGATGCATCTGGAAGACCAGAGTCTTGCTCCTTGTTCCTTGTTCCTTGTTCTGGGTTTCTGTGCCTCCAGGCTATAAGCCTTGAAACCTCACAGCAGCAGGGCTCCAGTGTTTTCAGGAATAGCTGGCTGTTTCACACATTATTTTGCCAACTATAATTTTTATGGTGTGGCTCCAAGACCATTCAGACTCCACTGGTTTCTCCTCATACTCTCTCTTCCATCTGCCAGTGCTTCCACCCTTCTTGGTTGCCAACACCCTGCAGTTTTTGGGAGCAGGATATCCTTGCTCATGCCACCTTCTGCTGTTTTTCAGGTGGCTTCCTCCCAAATATTCCCTTTTTATTTCTTGGCTGCTCTTCCCTCCCCCACACTTCATCTCTGTGTACTGGAGAGTCCTGTGCATGCAGAGGAGCTTCTACAGGCTGGATCCAAACTGTGTCAGTGAACACATTGAAGCAATTTTCCCATGTAATAAATACACCTCACGTGATGCTTAAATCAGATTAGAATCATGCCCAAGGTGTGTTTTTAATAAACAGGAGAAGAAAATCCTATCCCATCCGACCACCTTCCCCTCTGGTTATAAAGTATATCTTTTAAGTTTGTCTTTCAAGACAGCTTGAAAATGGTCTTTTGGCCCGCTGATTCCCTTTCATCAAGGAGCAAGAAAACCACTGTGGTCCTTCCAGTCCTGGTGAGCCTCAGTGTATATATGCAGTTGTAAATAAGGAATTTTTGGTTGTTTTGTTTTGTTGGGTTTTTTTTTATTTAATCTGAATTCAACATCCTATAGTTAAATTCAGCCAAAATTCAAAGCAAGGCAGATTCTTGTTTAATTTCTTAGTTTAATTCTGCTGGGGGAATAGTACACAACTTTCTGTTAGTATTAGTTGCTTGATATGCCTGGAAGTGTCAAACAGGTATGTGATACAGTAAAGATGGCAGTAAGTGTCTAAAAGACCTCCAGATGACAACTTTTATCAGATATCTATCTGTTTTGCCTTATTTTCTTTCTTACATGTTAAAACTCATCTGTTGTAAACTACCTTAATTCTATCTGGCTCATGGCAAGGATTAAAGGAAATATTCTCCTTTACTTCTTACCTATGCAGAGGAGGAGTTTCAAAGCCTCAGCCATGCTGGGCATCCCTGTGTGTCAGGTCCATCTGAGGGACTTGGCAGGGAAGGCAGAGAGTGGACCCCAGGGAGAGCAGGGCAGGGGTAACTCAGTGACTGGGCTGGCAAAGGGGCAGTGAGAGCACTGAGCCACAGCCCCACATCCTCTGCCTCACAGCCAAAAGCACCTTCCTCCCCAACTCTGTGGTATGAACACAAAATTTATTCTGATCCCTCAGTTAGCAAGGTGGAACAGCCGTCCAGTTTCATAGGGAATGTGATGTGAAGTACTTAGGCGATTCTTATTTGCTGTATTCCTTTTATTAATATTTTATTAAGTACTTTTAGTTTCAAGGGTCAGCTGACAAAGCAAAGAGTGACTTTGCTGAGAGGAAGCATTTGCTACAGGAGCAAAGCCCATGCTTGCTACAGCCTCAGGTTAAACATATTTGGTTGGTGTGCTGGCCCGTGGAGGGCTGCTTTGGAAGGTGATGCTGGTGGCCCTAGACTGGAGGAAGGTGGGACGCTGCAGGAAGCACCACCATGCCAGCATGAGGATTTGGACAGCAGGCAGCAGGTCTTTCACCTTCCTGGCCTAGTCCTGAAAGGCAAGGCAGGACTGTGACTCTGTCCTCTCTTCAGGGGAGTTTTGTTGGTGACAACCAACCCAGGCACCTGGGACGTGCATGCCAGCCCCCTAAGGACAGCCCAGCTGACTCCTGTAAAGAGCAGGAAGAGTGGGAGGTTTGGTGAGCCATCCCATCTCCTTCCTTTACCCACTCTCAGAACTTGTCTTGCAAAAGGTGCCACAGTGTTGCTGAACATTTTATTTCTCCATTATTTGTGTGTGTAGCTCAAAAAAAAATGTGTGGTTTGTGGAGTCTGATGCTCAGGGAAGGAGGATTTGGAAGAAAATAGGAGCTTAAAAGAGACTTTTCCAATAGTGAAGTGCTGAGGATGACTGGGGGCACCCCATGAATGTGTCCCATGGTGACACTGACACATCTGTGCCCACACACCACTGCACCTCTGGACAGCAGAGAGCTGCCACAGCTCCTTCCCCTTCCCTCCCCAGGCTTTTCTTTCACCCCCATGCCCCAGCCGTGGCTGCCAGAGACCCTCTTTAACCCCACACACCCTGCACTCTGGTGGGCTGCCCAGGCAGGCTCTCCTCTGCTAAGCTGGGGGAAGAAGGGAGCACCTTTGGAGTCCCTTCCATATTGCCATGAAGTGAGATTTAGGTGGGGTACATGCAGCAGTATAATGCAGGCAAGGAAAACACTGAATGAGCTCAGGGGAAAGCCCACGCATGATGGGAAGGCAGAAGGAAAGGGAGGAGGGGTGAGTTTGGGACAGATGCTCAAGCTAAGGATTTCTTGGCTATTTTTATACTTAAATTTGTATACTTAAAAATGACTCAGTTGTTCTTCCTCATATGATATAATGGGCCCCATGAGAAATTTCCTAGGTTTAAAAAACCTTATGCTTGCATAACATCACTTCTTCAATATGTGTTTCTCTCCAGTGAGCATCTAGGGGAGCAGAAAGGTCAAATGCCATAATTGCCAAAGGACTTGCCTTGATCAAGCAGCCCAAAGAAAATAGACTTTCCTGTGTAAAGTCCTGCTGGAGCACTGCTCAAGACAACACAGAAAAGCAGAGCTGACTCTGTATTTTACAGTGCTAGAAGCAGGGGCTGGCTCGTGTGAGGAGTAGGGCATGCTTTGACACATGCCAGACACCCTTATGCTGGAGGAGAGCCTCATCCATGGAAATCTTTGGGGATTTTCTACCCTGGAGTGTACAGCCACTTGTGGGGCTAGGTTGGGTTGTGTGTGGCACAGTATCCTATGCCAGGATCCTGGATGCCATGAGAAGCTTTGTCTTGAGCTCCCTGTCTGGACCACCAAATATTTTTTTCCTCTGAAATCCCATCAAGTAGGGGCTACCTGTCTGCACATAGCAGTGACAGCAATCTGTTTCTTTCTTCTGTGAATGGAAACCAGGCCTTTCCCTGTAGTAAATGAGATGAGAATTACAAAGTAACTGCAGGCCTAAGCAGGAATGTTTTGTTCAAGGGAAAAGAAAAAGAAAAAAAAAGAAAACCAAAAAGCACTAAAAGGGATAGTCAGGGCTGGCAAAATTGCAGTGTGGGAAGAATGGGAGACAGAATTCAAAGAGCTTTTGGTTCATTAGCAGGCAAACATGCTGTGACAGCTCATTGTGAAACAAATTCTTTTCTCCATATGAAAATGCAGGTGTTTATTTAAAACAAAGGCAGAGGCTGAAATTACTTTCTGTGGCTGGCTGCCTGGGTGTGTGTGGCGTCCTCAGTAATCAGTGCTCTACCTGTTCACTCGGGAGCAGGTAAATCCAATGCCAAATAAATAAATAAATAAATAAATAAATAAATAAATAAATGTGTGATCACTCTGTGTTTGTGCAGTGCATGGCATGATGGGGACTTGGGGCTTGTAGGAACTACTGCAGCATAAATTGTAACAGGAGGATATGTATCTTGCTGTGAGTAAGCCTGGCTGATTTTAAATTAATATTTTTTATGGGTTGGATCATATTTTTATATATATATATATAGTTCTGAGAACATTTTATTCCCCAGCTCAAAGTGTGCATCTTTTCATTGCTTTACTCTGGAAAGAGTTGATGTACTTCCAGTGTTTGTTTACTCCCAAAATGATGTGTATTATTTCTAGGCATGCTTTTACCCAAATTCCATCATGAAGATACCCAGCTGCTGCTTCATAATCTGGAACCATGGAAGATGCAACCCAGGCCCTAGTTATTGTATAAAGAGGTCAATTTCTGCAGCACTGTAGAAACTGAATGGGAATGCTGAAGGCACAATAGACATCAAGATTTTTTTTATGTGCCTAAACTTACAAATAGTACAGGTTGGTTGGCTTACAAACAGCTTAAGAACAAAATTAATTGGAATCTGGTTTCTCTTTTGAAACTGGAAGGGTTTCTGGGGATTATCTTGATTTTATAGTGTTGAGAAGAGAAAATTTTTAAATGGAAAATTCATTTTTATTTACTTGGAAGGCATCAGAATATTTCATACTGTTTTTTTCCATTTCTATTGATCTTACTGGGATTTATTTTAATTTATGTATTACTATTTTAAAATGGTTTACATGTCAAATCTCTTTGAAATTGATAGACTTGGCTGTAAAAATTAATTCTGAAATGTTTATTTTGCAAAATATTTTCATCCTATTGCCCCATTTCAAAATGGGAAAAAGGCAAAATATCAGCATTTTCTGGGAAGTAGAATTGTGCCCTTTCTGACCTCTTATGTCCCAGGCCCATTATGAAAAGCCCTTGGAAATATTTTGAAGTTCAACTCAGGTTATTGGGGATTTATGCATGTGTTTAATTACTTTGTTGCAGAGACATAAATAGAAATTAATAGCTTCACACTGTGCCAAAAATGCTACTGTGGCCCCTTTTCAAGCCCATATATTATTATTGTAAGTATAATTTACAGAGTTATTGCAACTGTCCATTAATTATTTTCTTGGCACTGAGAGCAGCCCCAGAAACATTGGTACTTTCTCAAATGTTATTCAGTGCTACACACATCAACATATATATATGTGCATGTTTTTTATATATATAAATATGTGCATATCTGTAAATACATTTAACCAGTGAATTTGAAGGCATTTTCTTGGACAGGCTTCCAATTGTTATAAGAAGCATGTTCATAAGTGTCTTTTTATTGTAGACTTAGGATCCACCGAATGAATATATTTACATGCAAATGAAAATCAATTGTATGACCTTAACTACAGGATACATACTTATGAATTGGTGGGTTTAATCCTTAGAAAAATCTCTTAACATAGGTTCACTAAAAATTCAAGATCATGTTTCAGCATTAAAAAGAGTTGAGACCTGCCATGTGGAAATGTGTGATGCCTGAAAAGCTACAATCTGATTTAACTGATTAGATTTCTCATTGTATGTATTGTAATAAAAATTATATCTCAGAAAAAAAAATTGTGATCATCACCAGAAGTATTTTAAAAATTTCACACTGGAAATGAGGCAAAGTTTCAATTTTGATTTATAAGGAGCTGTGAATCTGTGAACAGGAAAAGTAAATGTTATGACCTAATTAACTTTGCATAAATAGATGTAGCCCATTTTGTAGAGGCCATTCAGCAAGAAAATGCATTTGTTATTGCTTTGGTAGGAAAGGAGAATGTCCTGTTTACAAACTTATCTACTGAATTATATATTTCACACTGTTTGAGTTTGCTGCATTAACTTATAAGGATCCAAACCTGAAGCTGACAACAGGGTTATCCTATATTTTTTTAAAGATGGCCAGACTGCAGGGGATAACCCATAAAACACTGGCTCTGAGAAAAAGGCAGTTTGAGAAATTTATATGATTGCTACAACCAAAGTTTTCAGTCCTACCGAGTCCCAACAGACTGCCATGGACCACAGCCTGATGGAAAACCTCCTTGAAAAGGCCTTCTGAACTCGTGCAGTGACATAGCCAAATAACCAAAACAAGGCAATACCTTAAATTCATCTCTGTGTTACAGCTCCAGCTGCACTAGGTCACCATGTGGAGCTATGTAAAACACTTAAAGTGGTTTAAAACCTTTGTTGCTTCAATTTAGAGCCATGAAATAGAAGTAATGACTGCATCAAAATGAATGCCTCTATTGGTTTAATGGGGGACATAATTTACAGAATCTTTATTGTCATGCTCTACTTAATTTAAAAGCAACAAAAAAAATTAAGCTCCTGTTTTGGCCACCCCTGTTAAACCAGTGAGTAAAATCATGCCCAGTCTCCAGGAAAGTGCTCACATGTGTTCATTGAGGATAATGGAGCTTCTCAAAAGTTCAAAGTTATGGTAAAGATATACATGTACTTTCAAGTGTATTACTGACCTCAGGCCATAGTAATAAAGGAAACAGAATGTCAGGATAACCACAACAAAATGAATTAATATCTTAGGCATGAATCTGAGGGGTCATGTCAGGTGGCCTAAATCTTCCCACCAATCCCTCAGCCTAACATTCCTGGCCATTGCCTGACTGTTGGCCTCCGGGACCAAATATTGAGATTATTGCTGGTCAGCTCCCGCAGACGTGTAGCACAAGATGGGCCAAGCTACTATTGATAGAGTTTAGAAAGGTTGCCCCATTTTTTTCCTTCTTCGCACTCTTTTAAATACTTCAAGGTTTTTTGTTCATTATTTAGAATTTTCTTTTAAGGAAGACACATGGTTTTGGATAGAACCAGGAGGATTTGGTATCTCTTTCTTACATTTCTCGTTTCTGCACTGCAGCACTGAAACATGAAATCTCGAGTGCTGACTACAGTAAATATGTTAAAGCTTCTCAGAGGTGACAGGAGAAAGTTGCCTCTACTTGACACCAAAGGGCCCAAAAGATGAACCTTCTGATTACATCGTTGACCAGTTTGATCAGGCATAGTCCCCTCTGACTTGAATGAGAACCAGCTGATAGTTTGTCCCAGTGTGCAGTTTTTGCTTCCAGTTCTGGAGGAAACCAAGATATTTAATACTGAGAATGCCACACACCAAGCAGGGGCTTGCAGGATAATTTCTTATTTTAATTCAGCTTGTCTGGATTCTGATGAGAACCCAACTTTTATTTAATTTTCTGCAATCAAGCTGGAAGCTCTGCTGGCTTTGCAGTATTCACAAACACTCTCTCAGGGTGGTTGCAAGCAGCTTCCAGACCCCCCTTTCCTAAGGCAGAGCAGTTGGATGAGTGAGCCTTGGAGCCAGGAGCACTCAGGTGTTAGCAGCTCTGGCAGCAGGAGGGGGACATGGCTGCAGACCAGATGCATGTGTGAGCTGCTATGAGACCAAGGCATTCCAGGACCTGAGGACCACTGGCCTCAAGTAAACTCTCCCAAGACCCATGTATGGCCCAAAGTCTTGGATTTGGTAAAAATTCAGTGAAAACCAAGTGTTTGTTTAAAAGCAGTGGTTTTTTCAAGGGAACTTTTGTTTCCTTGTAAGCCATCCAACCTGTGCCACCAAAAAAAAATCTATTTATGCCTTGATTTATTACAAATTCTTGGAACACACATCAAAAGTCTTCATGGATGGAGCTACTCTTTACTTTGAGGAGAATCTGTGTTGTATAACTGATTATATAATGAAATGTAATTACTTCTCCCAAAGTATACACAACAAAATCTCAGCATTTTTTTGCCTATCAGTAGATCTTGGTTATTAGAATTTATATATTAAATTTCATCCTTGCCAAGCACAATGTGACCAGGCCAGATGTTTCTAGACCTACCCCTATTTGAGGAATATATAATATATAAAGTATAATAGCAAAATTTAAAGTCTGTGCTCTGCATAGTGAAAATCAGGCAACAGGAGCATGGGTTTTTTTTTCTTCTCTGATGTTTCTCTGCATTAATCCAAATATATATTGATTATTTTATGCCTTTTCATCTGGAAGGAGCTACAAGAAGCAGTATGCAGTAGCAGTAATGTCAAGACTGGAAAACATTTCAGTCTGTCTATCCACCACACCACTTCTCTTCCCCATCATGTGGAAAAGTTAGAGGTATGACACAGAATCTTTGTGGTTCTGCTTTGAAAAACGTATTAGTAATAATAGCTCCATCTTTGTCAACAATGTTTACCCTCTGACCTATTAGGTTCATGCTTGGATTGCTCTGATAGTAAATATCTATTTCTCTTTTGCAGGCTTGTGTATTCAAGGAGGAACTAGAGGCCGGGGTTACAAAATGTGACCCTCTGGATGACTGTGCATCACCTGGGGAAGGACCATGTCAGACCAAGCTTCTGCTTGGACTGACAGGCCCAGGGATACCCAGTGCTTTTCCTCCAGTGTGCCAAGCGCTTGCAGATACTGCCACGTTCAGACTGTAAACTCTGTCACAGGAGAGGCAGCTCATCCTACTGGGGTAAGAATTGGGCTCTTGGGACCACAGACAAGTGACCTGGCTTATTTTTTTAAGGGACAATTTAAAATTCAGCTTCCTAATCTGGTCTGAGCCTTCACCGTTAAAGGCCAACTTTGGAAATGCAGGAGGTGGCTGCCTGCATATTATTTCTCTGGCCTGAAAGAAACACCTGACTAAATGTGTGGTGAGAGTTCAGCTTCTTAAAATGATGCCCCTTGAATCAGTCTGTGCAAACTTAGCCCAAAGTTTGTTTGAAGGTAACTGGAATATCATGCAAAGCAAGCATGCTGGAATGCAATAATCCAGGCTGAAGCTAGAGAGGAATGTTCATGTTTGGAAGGCTGCAAAAACCAGATAGAGAGCAGACACACTCAGAGAGATTTCATTATAGAGCTGGTGAACAAGGAGTGAACAACACCACGTTGCTCATACAGTCACTCAGGGCTTTCACTGATATTCATTACTCAGAGAGCAGGAAGATGCTGTCTTCGATAGAGGCAAAGCCCCAAAGGGAATGTGAACTCCTGATGGTTTCCAGGTTGTTTATCACCTTCCCCCAGTCCTCCCATTCTAGAATACACCACACTACTAGATTTTCACTTTCACATCCTATGTACAAGTGAAAACCAAGGTCTAACATACAGTTCATCTAAAGCACAGCAACATAGGGTTGAAGAGTAAAAATATATATTTTTAATGCATGTGTTAAGGCCAAAGGGCCAATCCAGGCCTCATGCAGAAGCAGAGTTGTTCAGACCACCCAAATTTAGCCACCTGACTTGGCTGGTTAAGCTAGCCGGCTGGGCTCTCCAGGTTCCCCCTGGAGTCAATGGAAACACAGAGGGAGTGAGACTCACTTCCAGGAGCAATTCAGTAAGCCTATATCAGGCCTCTGTTCTGAATTGCCTCTAGGAGAGCTTCTCTATTAAGGAAATTCAAGGAGGCAAGCCAGGTAACTAAACCAGCTAGGCTGGGTGCCTAAATTCAGTGCTTTTTAAATACTTCTTGTGCTGTAGAAAACAGTGTCACATACCTTTACATCTGCACACTGTATCCCTTGAAGCTATAAATAAAGTCCATTTACCCTGCTTGGCTCTAGTTTTTATGTGTGTGTCCCCATCTTTCCAGAATTCTTTGTCCCACTTTCCTCAGACCACAAGCAACCCACATGCGATCTGCCTAGGAGCCGGGAGGTATCATTCACACACAGTTTAAGTGCTGTCTAGTAGTAAAGGAAATTGGGATTTTTCTGTTCTTTGTCTTTATGTCTTTCTACAGAATGATATCGTGGTATTCCGCAATAAAAATATTTATAGCTGTAATTGTCTGGCATCATGGAGCAGCTTGGAAATCTCCCCATCAGACAGGAGTCTGCTGGAAAGACAGTGAGTTGATAGAACCGAAATGGTCTGTTGAAACAGGTCACATTTTTTAGTGTTTTAAAGGAAACCAGGCACAGCAAGTAGTTGCCTGGCTCATCAGCAGATCAGCCAGCAGACAGACAGGTCCTGAAAGTCATTGTTTGTTTTGCCAGAACCACCAGGATGCCAGCTTATCACTGTGGCACTGAACACAGCAGCTCCTTGGGATTCATCACAAAGTGAAAAATCTTATTCTGGTCAGTTCCGAGCTACCTAAAGCTGGATGGTTTTGCTTTTTTTCCTTTTCCCCCTTGTCCTCCTTCCCTACTACAAGGAAAACCAGTTCATCTGAGGATCTGTTGTTATGGTTTCCTTTGTTTTCTCTCCTCCTTGTTCGAGTGCCTCAATTATTTCCGTTCTGCATGTTTATTGTTTGGAAGCGAAGTTGCTTTCCTGCTCTTTCACCCGATATTTTCTTTCAGAAGGTCTATCTTTCTGGCACTTTGAGAACGTGATTTCAGCTCCAGCCTTGCCAGCAGATGAGCTGCAGGCAGCTGCTGACAACTCCGTTGATTCCAGTTTTGCAGCACATACTCAGACCACAGCAAGGAAGGGACAAATCAAGTGTATCTTTTAAATATTTTTTCATACTCCAAAAATAATTGTGTAAGGCTGAATCAGGCAAGCAAAAAGGATATGACAGGCCCAGGCAGAGCAGCTGAAGCAGTTGGCTCTGGAACCAGAGAACCAAGACACTGCAGGCACATCCCACTGGAAAGTGTCACAGTTTCATCCAGTCTGGGGAGTCAGAGTCAGCCTGGTGTGACAACAACATCCCTCTCCTGTCTGCTTCTTGCTGTGAAGTTGGTGTGCCTTGGCCACAGTAGTGTAACAGAGTCATGGGGCCCAAGGCAGGGCTTTGTCCTGGGCCAGTGTGACTCTGTTGACAGCCAAGGCAAGCCATTGTGTATTGAGTTACAGCTTCCCGTGTAGCCTTGAAAAAGGAAAGCTGTCCAGAACGCCTCTGTTTTTCTTGCAATCTCTACAAAATACATCACTTGGACCTTAAGAGTTCTCCAGAGATGAGAGCAGGAGAAACGGTGCCATGCTGAGGGCCAAAATATACAAATGCCCCTATTAGATGTCATTTCAGTGGAACATAATCAGTGTTGCTTATCTGAAAAAAGGCAAACTGTTTGCCTACCCTTCTGCCAGGGAGCCCATCTCTCTGGCTGTTGTAAATTATGAGAATCAGCTTGATTAGAAGGATCCCAATTTTTTGGGAGGGTCAAATGGCAAACACCCTGGTCCTGTTTTGCCTCTCATCCTGGGCTTGTTATCTCAATGGAATAATGTAAATGCACGAAGGAAAAGTGTTGACAGCTGAGTATCTGTTATGCCTAGCGCGACATGCAATCTTATTATCTCTGAGCCATTATTTTTTGATTGTTTTCTCTCTGCCAGGAATTCAAGGCAAGAAAATCCATTTCAATCTGAATAAAATGACAGGCTACCCAAATTTAGTGGAGATCTCATCAGTTCAGCCAGACAGGCAGTGTTAGAAAATTATACAGGGACAGGTGCCCATAATAGATCAGCTTAGGCTTCTCTGCCTTCAATGCATTCATAATGATGATGGTGATGCTATGTATGTGCAGAGCACTTTTCAGTCAGAAGTCTCCCACACTTTGCAAACTATGTACAACACATAATGTTACATCTGTGCAACATGAAATACTTGCATTTTTTATAGCAGCTTTGTTCTAGAAGCCTCAGAAATACCAATGGATTGTTGTTTAAACAGGACACCTTCCAAAAAAATCCTCTCTAATGCAAGACAAATTCATTGCAATCACATGGTTTCAGAGTTGTGAACCAAGTGTATTCCAGCCTCCACCCCAGAAAGCACTTCAGTGCACACTAAACTTGGCAAACTTGTACCATCCAGTTGAGTGCAATGAATTACCTGAAGATAAGCCTATGCTTAAAGGCTTTCCTGACTAAGACACAAGGAAGATGTTAACGATTCAAACCATCAGTGAACAGGGAGGCGAGGCAGGGATTCTGTTCATTGGTTCTCAAATTTAAACCTATTGGTTGCTGCTGTAATTAAAGAAAAATGCCACACATCTTGGCAGGTTAACCCAAGCTTGCTTTGCTGGCTGGAAATACACTTTCATCCTGAAAGGAAATGTTCTGAATGCATTAAGACTTTTCTGTGTGACCCTGCTTGTGTGATGTGAAATGGAGAGCATGTGTAGAGGCAGGGCTGGCAGCAGGCAGCTTGGTTTAAAATCTCCTGCTGTTATCCTGCCATTTCCCCATCATTTCTTTTTTGGCACAATCTGATACATACCAAAATCAGACTGATGTTGAGCCCTGAAGGTAAATCGTCTCAGGTAGGAATGAGTCACCAGAAGGGAATTTTAGCAGTCCCATCATCCTCCACAGCTTTGCATACATTACAAACAGGAACGGTCATGTCTCCTGGAGGAATGGTATTATCCCACCGTAGGAGAGGACCCAGCAGCAAGACAACAGGCTCCTTGGGACAGGGTTCTGCCTTGTCATCATTGTAGGGGCAGGGGTGCCTCTGCTCAGTGAAAATACAGCCTAATTTACCTGAGATGTGGTAAGAAAGGAGGTGTCCTCGGCCTTTTTCTGTACCCCATACCCACAGTGTGACACAGGAGCCCTTTGAGGTGTCTGAGGCAGCTGCAGTGGTGCAAGGCTGGTGGTGAAGGCACCTGCCCTCTCCTGCTGCCTGCAGCAGTGCACTTGCTGCTCCAATTGATGAGCAAACCCAGTTAGCACTGGCATGTGGCACCACAGGCTCTAAAGGTCTGTGTTGAGTGGTGGAGCTGCTGAGGAGGTGCCAATGAAGGGAATTTAGTGCCTGGTTATTTGAGCAGTTACGTGTTTGCTCACTTCTTGTAAACAGGAATAAGAGGATTTCATGCCCGTTTTTGAAGGATAAACCAGCCCCCAGATCTTTCCACCTCTTGGAGTAGGAGAGAGGAATATGTCACGGAACTGAAACTGAAAAGAAGCTTTCAGTAAGCAGCACGCAATCCTAGCCTGGGGCTTGGCTGGAACCTTGGCCTGATGCCTCTGCTCCCACCACAGCTGTTGTGATCCTGGAAGATGCTCCTTGGCAAGGTGCTCACATTGTTTGACACCCACCATGCCCTGGAAAACCAACTCAGCCAACTTAGCACAGCTCCTTTTAATGAGACATTCCCCTTTTTAGTGTCCTGCATTCCCACGTGAAACCCAGCCTGTGGCCAGCCTCTCCCCTCGCTGTCTAGTCTTCAGGTATGCCTCTCTCTGAAAAAAACTTTGGCCCTGTTGTTTAACATTTCTGAGCGTAGGGATGGATGTAACTGCACAGCTGCACATTTTTCATAGGTTTGGACTTAGGGCAAGTAGTTTTATTTGGACAGAAATACAAAAATAATTGGAGTTTGGCTGAGGATAGACACAGTCTAAAGAGACTTGGATTTTCTTGTGGCACAAAGCTACCCAAGATAAACAGATCTAAAAAAAGCCCACGGGGAACACAGATATTTTCTCTCTCATGGCTTCTTCAACACTGAACTTCTAATTAAACAACAAAGGTGCACTGATCAGCTGGTGTCACCCACTAGACACAGCCGATAACTCAGACGCACCCAAACACCAGTACACACACAGATGTAGGAGGCTAAATTTGGAATAGCCTGAGTACAGTTTTTTTAGAGTGCTTCACCAGGGCACATCAAATAAACACTGTTGCCAGGATATGAGTCAAGCATCATTTTTAGCAGGCAAGCTGGACTGATCAAATGTCTGAAAAAATCAAACTTGCATAGAATTATTATATGAAACCACATAGGATTAAAACATTAAAGGAAATAATTGGAAAACAGTTAAATCATGAGCAGCATTTCCAACAAGAGTTGGCAATTTTTGTGGCTAAACACGTGGTGATATTAAAGGCATTGGTTTTATAGGAATGTTTATAGAAAAATAAAAAGTAGGGGAAAGTGAAAAAAAGAATCACAGAGCCTGTACATGAAACTAGAACATAATGCAGAATTTTTCACATACGAAAGTGTTAAATGATGTGTGAGAGCCCCTTAGGTGTCCATGATGGGCAAGCACTCTCAGAAGCATGAGCCATCCAAATCCCATTAAAAAATTGAGTTTGTGGCAGGACTGAGTGTGCTGCACCTTGCAGGTATCATAGCCAAGGAGGATGAGCATATGTACCTTTACATTGGGAACTGGCCTTCCTTCCACCCCTTTTGGGGTGGGGATCTGGGCTTCCTTCTACTCCTGCCTCACATTTCTCAGAACTACGAAATGTGGTAACATACCTAGAAGAGAGCTGTGAGTCTCACTCCAGGTGTTTTCCACCGTGCCATGTACATACAGAAGCACTTGCAGTAGTCTGGGACTTGAGCCTTGCAGGCATCCTCTAGGCAATGGAAAAGCCAACCCTGAAATCACCAACCAGCTGCAGAAATGCACATGCAAAAGTGCACGTACACTGTCATATAGGAAATGCACACTGATTGGTCAAAGAACAACTACTGGATTTGGTTTGGCATTAATTTAAATCTAACAAGATCACTTAAAAAAAAAAAAAAAGTAAAAACTTAAGGATGAATCTCTTTGGTGAATACATTTCTCCAGGATATAGTTTAAATTTGTTGTTCTTTTTAATTTTATTTTTTTACTCCCATTGCTGACCCCAGACAAACTCACAGTATTAAATTAATGTCTTTTTAAAGTCCTGTTCAAAAGAATGAGGACCATAAAAAGTTGGTTTTTCTTGGGGCTTATACCAGCAGAAAACATTAAGATATCATGCTGATTTCATGAGTATTGTTGTATTAAATTATGAGCATCACATCCTCACAGCCAACAAAATATCCCAAAATGTCGGAGAACTTGTTCTGGAGAGAATTCTTCAGAGCTTGATGAGTTGTACAGATATTCAAAATGTTTCATTGCTATTTTTCCTCTTCTCTTTCAAAAGCATTTGCCATTCTCTGGAAGAAGTATGTAGCAGGAGAAGTCAAAAAACAGTGAATCCTATCCATTATGCTTTTGAGCCTTATCTTCAGCTCAGGGAATTTTAATCTTGCTTGTTGTATTATCTACAATTAGATCAACATCTGCAAGCGCCAAAATGGTTCTGGAGAAGTAGATTTACCTGAGAAGTCAGGTGAGGCTTCAAACACCGTTGCACACATTGCAAAGGCATGGGGTAACCCTGCCTGTGCAGAAGTTCATTCCTTGATTCCTGCACAGCAAACAGCACTTGTTAAGAGGGCTCCAGAGCCTACAGATCCCCACGAGCCTCCTCTAGTATTTGCAGCAGCATGATTGCCTGTTGAACTGCTATGCCATCTGGAGAACTTGCGGTATGTGCATGGTATCCATTGCCTGAGAGTTAGCATGCTTTGCTCTCAGGACACAGGAAGATTCCATAGTAATCTTTGAGCTTTGTATTTAAAATTAAACATGGATGGTGTCTTTTGCAGTATTTAAATCTTTTATTTATCACTTTGCTTTACATGTAAATTGCCTTTTCTCTTGACTCCTTTTTTCTGGGGCACTACAGAATGTTTCCACAAAAGCTATGCAGCCCTGAGCCACCTGCCAGATTCCCATGTATTATAATATTTTCAGCCAGCTGCTGTGGTAGCTGCTCATGCCAAGGGCAAGAATTCCCCTGCTCCGGTTTTAGCTTTCCCGCAGTGCAGAGCCTGCTTTCACCCAGTGCCGAACCGAGAGTGTGCAGCCCGAGTCAGAGAGAACCAAAGCAAAAGATCAGACTTCACAGAGCCTGTAACCAGCTGATGGAGCCCAGGTGCTGTGCCCTGACCTAGTGACGATGCAGTGCCTCCCCTTCCTCCCCTCTCTAGTGCACTGTCAAGTCCTTTCCTGGGGGCATTCTAAGCAAGATATCATATGTATAGGAACAGTGATCCCAGGGGAGATATTTGGCAGCAAATACTGAAGTGGCTGACTGCTAGGAGCTGGTGTTTTACCTCTGGCTGGGTCACTCTTAACCCCAGTTCTGCCAGGGATGTGCTGCTGAACAAAATTAGTCAGAATTTTTTACTATTTCAAGTGCTAATAGATTTTGTTTTGGTTTGTTTTTTTTTTTGATCAGGGGTTTTGTTTGTTGGGGATTTTAATTTATTTTTTTTTTAATTTATAATTGAATGCCAAGTAGGCTTTTCTTAATGTTCCTTTCTGGTGCTTGATATTTCTGAGCAGTTTGCAGTTTTCTGGTGGACACATCACTTCCTCTCCAGAGTTATTTGGGAGTGTTCAGAAAACAGGAGCCTCCTTCCAAGTGACCATTTGTTTTGGGTGCTCAGTTCAAAACATATGCTGGGTATGGGGTTTTGATTCTTCAGAAATTCCTGACATTCTCCTCTGGAAGTCAGATGTCTCAGATGGGACAGCCAAGATCATTGGCTGCTTTTCTGGAAAAAAGTCAGTTGACAGTGGTCCAGGAATGTATTTAATCATACTCTTGTCCCCAATACAAGCAAAATACCATCACTGCCTAAGGAGCTTTTTTCTGCAGACTGCTGATGCAAAGGAAGATCACAATCTGTGACTGTAGGCACTGTCAGAAAGCACTGTAAACATGCACACAGAGAAGTTTCCTTCTCAAAGCCAGTTTGTATCTGAGCAAAGTCATCTTTTGTGCTGAGCTAACACAGCTTGGTGATTATTTCCATTCAGCTTTTGATCTCAGGAAAGGTACAACAGTTCAGAAAGAGAGAAATCCAAGTGGAAGAGGTGGATGAACTACTCTATGGCAGGAAAAAAACACTCTGGTGTAAATATGCTGTGAAGAAACTCAGAAATTGTGATCAGGAGGTGAAAAAGCTTAACTCTTACTGAAGGAGACATGGGGAAATAGGATATGCTCAGCCATGGAAAAGGTGCAAGGGGAGAACTTCTGGAAATAAATTACATACTGCCACTTGTAGCTGGTAGTTGGAGAGGCTCTGGTGTTGTAGAGCTGGACTCCCAGCAGCACAGCTGGGAGCTGTGAAGAAGAAATGGTAGAGATGTACTGCATTCTGAAAGAGTTTTACATATGATTTCTTTAGTATCTCTGAATTTTGCAGGGTGTGGAAGATCTGAATGCATAGGATCCCTGTACATGAAGTTATAAAGAAAATACAGCACACCTCATAGTCACTGAAAAAAAAATTATTTCTGACTGCAGAATCAGAGGATTCATAGTAATAATGCTTCAGTCTTTGATACCATATGTTGAGATATTCATGGCTAGCCCCTGAAGAATTATAGATTTGCTAATGAATTACAAGCACATTCCCTCAGACAGCCTTAACTTTTCAGCAGAGTCCCTTGCTGCTCTTCAATTGAAGAGTGCAGATAGAGAGATACCACCTACAACTTCACTTGCTTTCTAGGACCTGTAGAACAAGGACATGACTGGTTAATGCTCAGCAGCACCTGGCCAGCCTTATCTACCCCAGAGAGATGAGGGGAGTCATGGGTTAAAGTAGATCCAAGAGCAGGCCCAGCTGTTCATTTATCTGTTGATTTTTTCAAAGCCTGAATGGCCAAGAGCTGGACAACTTCTGCCTGTTGAGGACCTTCTCAGGTAGCATACATGGGTTTTAGCACAACAGGAAAATTTTAAATTTACTTTGACTGTGGGGAGCAGCAGATTTGATGAGTGTGTGTAGTCACAGCAAAACCACACGAAAAGGAGAGATACTTCTGAAGTAGAAGGGTTAAAGGGCCATCCCTTTTTAAAGTGGTTGCTGAAATGGGCAACTTCCCACTTGCTCTTTTGTATTGTTTTGGTGCTGATTGACTCAGAAGTTGACCTGGGTCCCCTGCTGCTGGGCAGAGGAAATGTGGGGGAAGTGGCTGCAACAGCTGGACAGGTAATTCCTCTCATTCCTGTTTTTCAGGCCTTTTCATCTCAATAGATCTCCCTCAGCATTCTCCAGACTGAGCTCTTTGCTACTTCTGTGGCAGCTTTGGAGACATCCTTTTCTGTGAAAGCAGTGCAGACCTAAGGAAGGTTGAGCGCTTGGACTGCAAACACAAATGGTGTCTTTTTCTTTCTTGGGGGTATGTTAATCCAAACAAACCATTAACGACCTGAGCCAGTTCTCACACATCCAATCGTGTGCCTCATTTGGGGTTTGTTCAAGGGTTTTTTTGCTCTGCAGGTCTGAACAACTGGTCCTGCTCATTCTCACCTAATTTCCTGTTCATGCTGGTCCTGACTTTTTCCTAAGAAGCATGTCTCCCTTGTGAAGTAAGTGATATTTTGAAGGGAATTCTTCAGAAGCACAAGGGCAAAAATAGTGTGATCATTTGTCTTGATATGCAAAAAGAAGCTCCAGTGGCACCTCTGGTGAAATTCTGTGTGTTTGACTACTTTTTCCATGTGATATCTCCTTGTATTTTTCCTTGGTATCTCCTTCCCTTCATATCTCCCCCAACCCAGTTATGTTTTATTAAATGAATGCCAAAGTATTGTGTTCTTCTCATACATCCAAAAAAGCAGTGCTTGTCCTAATGACTGTATGCCACAAGTGTGATGCTTGAATAAAACAGAACAGAATAGAATATTAATTGTATTACACAGAAGCAAAAAACAGAATACCTTTGAAAGTGAGTACATTTTTCCATCAATTTCCACACGTTTTGGATCAAACCAAAAAGATGTCTCTCTGCTGATGTCATGGCTCATGGTCATAACAAACTCATGGCAAACTGGACTGGATTCTTTGGGGAAAGAATGTGCTTAGTCACAGAGTAACTGAAAGGTAAGACACCTGTTTTCATCTTGCCAACCTCCAAACACAGAGTGTTTGTGTAGAGTGGTGCACAAATAAGCATAACTGCAGATCTTGGATTTTAACAGCAGATCCTGGATCCTGTGGCACTCTTAGTCACCTTGAGAAGGATTTCACTCCATCAAGAGTCTTGCTAGTTTTGGCAGAGCTTTTGGGGTAAGGAGCTAAAAGACATGAGTAAAGCTAAAGCACAGATTCTTCTTCTGTGTTTTTGCATATGCATGGAAGCAAAAAATGAACCTCATGGAACAAATCATTAGCACAGGATGATTTTAATTGGAACAGACCTCTGAAGGTTATCTAGTCAAAAAAAAAATCTGGATAGCATTTTGTTGTACAGTTTTAACTCTGACTTCATTCTAGTTTCTCAGTTTTTGGAAAAACTCAAGTACCCCATTATTGGGATATACCATGCAAACTCTTAAATGAAGGCATCTCAAACCAATTAATTAGAACTTATTCCCACCCATGTTTGATTATAATCTTAGGTTGGGAACACAACAAAAGAAAAGCAGTTTCTATCTTGATGACCTACATCAAAATATGTGGACTGACTGTAACTCTTCTACACCAGAAAGTAAGCTGAGAGTTTGGGGCCTCTACGAAATTCCAGGTAAGATGATAACATCATAATTGCAAAAATTAGTAGTTACTCTGTTATTTAGTCCCATTTGTGATGAAAGTAACATAGAGAGCACATCACATTTGGAAACAGACCTTTCAGTGGTCTTCTCTAAGTTTCAATGAGGATGAGAGAAGCCTTCTGTTGCACTCCTTAGCAAGTATAATTAGAAGGCTGTTCTTGGTGACAGTGGTGCAAACCAGGGCTGGCCCTAGAGTTGTACATCTGAAAGGTGTTTGACTACTGTTTCTTATCAGACTTGCTTGAAAACACCCAACTCTTAAAATGACAAGTGCAGCCCCACATCTCTGACTTCTGTTTGAGTACCAACTTTTCTTGCCCACTGCCAGGATTTATTCTTCTGCAGCACAAAGATTTCTGGGCAGGAAGGTTCATGTCTGCCCAGCCTGTGGTTGTTCTGATTTTTACGTGAAGTACAAGAGGGTTTAATGGATGAGAGGTGTCAAAGTTAGACCATGTGTCCTGCTTAGTCTCTGCCTGTGTCTGTGAACACAAGAAAAATATGCCGGAAGTTTTCTCCCTTTGGAGTTTCTTTCAGGGATTCCATCACAGACTGTTACTTTGCAGAATTCATAATAAGGCAGAGGCAGTTAAAATAAATCCTTGGGATTCATAGCTGGAAGCTATAGTTTGCCTATACAAAGGGCTGTATGAGAACCAGGCTTTCTTCACGGGCTTGGTGACATGACTTCCGCTGAGGACGCAGCTCTCGCAGCCTTCCTCCCACCCCAGACTCCTTCTGACACCCCAGTTTTAGTTCACTCAACAGCAATGTCTTTGGTCAGATCATATTTTTTGTCACAGATCTGTCTGTCTTGTATGGATCGCGCAAGACAGTCAAAGAGTATGTAAGGAAGTTTTTAATTAGCTGTCCAACTTAGAATGCTGATTAACAAATTTGCATCTTTTTAAGGCAGAATAAGCCTTCCTGAAATGCAGCATTGGGCAGTCCTGCCTCAAGAGCATAGCAGAGCTGTGGTGGTAACAAGCATGAAGCCACCACCTCAAGGAGGAGAGGACAAGTTCTCTGGGTAGCCTACACTTTCTGCAAGTGTTTAACTACAGTTTCATACAAAATAATCCATGTTTCATGGGCTTTCCTGCACATCCTGAGCAGTGACTGTGAACTGGCCATTAAAAAGATACCACCTCAGTGTAACAAACACCAGTCCACCAGATTCTGTTTATGTGAAAGCAGGCATCATGCTGGGACAGAAGAATTAATTGAGCTCTTTATAATTCCCTTTGATCTGCACCAGAAATACCCGATACAGTATCTCTGACCTGATTATATTTTAAAGCTTAGCTCCTCAAGCATTTGGTGTCTGCATTGTCCTCCCAAAAGGCAAATGAAACCTCGGTACTTTTTGGGGCTTTGCTTGTATCAGCTTCTTTATTTTAAAATCACTTAACTATTACTTGGCCAAATTGGTGCTGCTTACTGTACCCAAAAGGTGGTGCTTTCACTTGAAGAGAATGTAATTTGTGATAACTCCATCCATCACTTTGTCACTTACCCAAAAGATACAATTAAATATCTATTAAAGCTTTGGTTCTCTGGAACACTGATCTTCCACAGATCATTTCATCAAAAGGCTCATATAACTAATTGCTTGTAAGAAAGATGAGCCAAAGCTCCTGGTGTGTATATATGCATGTATATAAAAATGAACTGTATGGGTTCCTCATGCTTTCACAGGCAGGATTTTAAGGCTTTTCTTTTGTAAAGGGTTAAATATACAGTCAAGTTCATGTGTGTTCACATGGTCTTAGTTGTTCCATTAAATAAAAAAGAAAAAGAAAGTCTCAAGGGAATATTTTTCATTCAGGTCTAATAATTTTTAAAGATTACTGACTTTTCATCTCCTAAAGGCTTTCAAGCAGGTGTACTTAAAACAGTCAGTTTCTGCTTCAAAAAACTATGTAGGGATTTTAGTAAAACATTTCAGAAACCTGTATATCTGAGGAGAAAAACTTCAACAAGTAAAAAAAGCTATATTCATTTAAACTTAACAGAAATTAAAGAATGATCCAAAAAACATTATTTACCTTTTTTTTCAAATTCATGTATTTAGGGGCACATATCAGAGTTTCTTGCATGAGTAATAGAAAGATCTAAAATGTGTTACTATCCATGCCACCAAGCAGAAATTCCTTCAGTACTTCTGCTGCTTTATAAACGTACTTTACTGGTTAGAGTCCAAAGGAAACAAGTGGTCCTAATGATACTTGCTTTTCTTAAAAAAAAAAAAAAGAAAGAAAGAAAGAAAGAAAAAAGAGAGAAGATTTCCTCTGCACTTACATGTATGCACCAATGTCATGGATATGTTCCCTCTCCCAGTGTTTGCTTACAAAGGGCATGCTCTCTGCATGTTAGCACACATACAGGCAGCAGTGCACGGAAGGGGCAACCAAACACAGGACAGGGATGTTTCTGAGGGGCCAACTGTTTGAGCTACAGCCTTTTGGGAACCTGGCAACCCTGTGCAGCACCTGACTGATCTGTTTTTGCAATGGAAGTTCTGCCCCAGTGCCTGCATGTGAGATTAATATCTACTTTGCATAGATATCTTGATTATGATCACAAAAACAATGCAACGTATTTACATGTGTGAGTATGTGCATAATAATGCAATTCAGAGCACATAAACTGCAATCTTTGAGTTCAGCTGTTGCCACGTGACTGGGAGTTGATATACGTCTCACAGGAATGCACCAGGCATCACAACATATATTTTTCAGTGACAAATAAATTAGGAAAGAACTGGTCTTGGTCCCACTGCAGTCATCACTAAAGATATGGTTCTCCTTTAGGAAGCATGAAGATTGCCAATATCTGTTGTGACTCGTTGCCATTTGAAGGTGTTGCACTCAATGTAAGGCATGAGGAATGTAGAAAAGAAGGGAAAGTTGGGAAATAATTCCTTTAAATTATTTCTAGAAAAACGGAATTGCAAACTTTGATGTCTCTTTGTTGAGGTTTAAAAGTTCTCCTTTTCTGTTCTTTTCTTTTTCCCTTGAGGAATTTTTCCCTGGGTGTGTTGCAGAGAGCTGAGGGCTGGGTACTTACGGGAACAAAGGGGAAGGCCAAGGAGGCTGCCCGCTCTGGCACCTGGGGGTGGGAACTCAGCTCGGAGGGCCGGTGGGCACTCAGCGTTGGTCACGAGGTGAGGGGAGACTGCTGCCTGCCGTGGTGGTGAGGACAACGCTACGCTGAACCTCTGCATTTCTGGCTGCTTTCCTTCTGTGGGAGAAGCCCCGGGATTCCCGAGCCTGTTTTGTTCCTGCCCTGCTGGGAGTCGGGCTGTGGCCACCGTGTCCCTGCTGCTGCTCTGAGCCTGTGCTACACTGTAGCCCGTGCGCCCTGCCTGCCGAGAGCTCCCGGGACTCCTGCTGCGGCTCCGGACTCATCTGCCACCCAGGATTTTGTGCTCGTCTCTGCTGCTGCAGTCTGCTGCTACCGAGAGGTCTGCCGGACACCGGACCAACTGCCCAGTGGGGTTTGTGANCATAGGAGAGGAATCTCTGAGGTTGCAGGAAATGCATCTGTCCACTGAGGGGAGGGAGAGTCATAACTGATGGAGGGTTGTTATCACCTCCTGGTAACTCTGTGTGTCTTCTTTCCAAAGGGAAACTCTTGTACCTCTGCCTGTTTAAGGGCAAGCCTGCAGGTGCAGATGTAGAGAGACATCCACACTCTGAGTCAGCAGAGCAGAGCAGTCAATGCCCTCCTGACTGCAAGCTGTCAGTTTTTGTGTTCAGAGTGAATGAACTAATGTGAGGACTGCCTTGTGTTCCTCCAGAGCATGTAGTCCACCTGAGGGCATTTGTTTCATGCCCTGATAATGTCATGGGGACGTGTTAAAATAGTTAAGATGTGATGGGATAGTTTGGGAGCACAGTGCAGAGTGAAAGGAATCAAAATTAGAGCAGCCTAAAACATACCAGTTTGTGGGGGACATCCCTACCCTAGACCTTGGGGACAGCTGATTGAAGTAGAACAAAACAGAGCCATACTAAGGACTTACTGCTCAGGTTTGCTCCTGGGACTTCTTACACTTTTTTCTTAGGAAACACATCTATAGCACTCACTTCAGGGCTTGTCTAAGCCTCTCTGTCTTAAACATTTCACAAGCCAGGGTAATATATCACTGTCTGCACCTCAGGCTGGCAATAACCTCCTGCCAGCCAGATGTAAAAGCATTTGAGACACAGCATTGTCTGTTCTTTTTCTGACACTCCATGAGGATGTGCTATGCTTGTGCACGGGGTCTCCTTGGTCAGGCTACTCTTGGGTCTGGTTTTCTCAGTTTTTTTAGAAAACCTTTGAGACAAGTTAAAGACTTATTTTGAGAACTGTCTCTTTACACATGGAAGAATAAGCTCCTTTAAAGCATCTCATGGTGGGCCAAAGCAGTAGAACTTATCTCTTACATTCTCTTCAGGTCTTACCATAAGTCAGGCAAATTTTAAAATTATTTCAAGACAACTTAAACACCTGTGTTATGGGAGTCTTGAGTTGTTCAGCTTTGTAGATTCCTTAAGACTTGCCAAACCCAAACTCTTACGCTGCAAGGCATTCAGGGCCCAGGGCAACTAGATCTTGAATGTTTCCAGGCATCTACAACCTCTTGGTCAACCTGAACAACTATTTCACCAAATGCATCACAATTTTTTTTCCTTGTATCTAATCTGAATCTATATGGTCTTTTAGTTTACAGCCATTGCATCTTGTCTTATCACAACAAGCCCTGTTACTAAAAATCTGTCCCCATCTTTCTTCTAAGCCTCTTTTAAATATTGAAAGGCCACGATAGGTCTTCATGAAGCCTTCGCTTCTCCAGACTGAACAGCCCTGACTCTCTCAGTCTGTTTTTGTAGGAGAGGTGCTTTATCCCTCTTTTTGTGGCCTCCTCTGGGCTCATTCAAACAGGTCCACACCTTTCCTGTGCTGATGACCTCAGATGCAGCACTCCAGGTGAGGTCTCAAGAGACCAGAGCAGAACAGAAGAATCACTTCCCTTGATCTGCTAGCCACACTTCTGTTGCTGCAGACCAGGATAAGGTTGATTTTCTGGGCTACAAACGCACACTATCAGTTGTTTACTTCCAAACTGGGGAGCTGTCAGTCTCACTGCTGATCCTGAGAACTGAGGTGACATTTATGCTTTGTCTTCCCTTGCCCTTTTCCCTAGAGTCACAAATGCTCTGTTTTCCCTAAAAGCTCCATACACCTTCCATTCCTGATGTTCTGGCAGCCACTAGCAGCCAGCCTGCAGTCCTGCTCTCCAGAGCTATCCTTGTAGTCTCTGACTCGGGTGTGGTGCAGCAGTCCCCTGGCACAGGTGTCCTACTATAGACATCTCCAGTCTGCCTATCCATCTGCTCCCATTAAGGCCAGCCAGCCTCCCTGCTGCAAAGAGATTTAGCTGCAGGAGGCTCTGACTCCCTCCCTAATGTGTCTGATAACTGGCACAAACCATCTGACACCCCAAACTACCAAGATCACTCACTGCTGATCTGTCTCAGAAAAGCCCGAATTTCACTCCCATTACCCTAACCCTATGCTGTATTCTAGTCAGCCTGTTCTGGCAGATTTTGTTTTTTTTCTGCATTCAAGTTCAAGGAAAGGAAAGAGGCAAGGTTGTTCTCTGAAAAGGCTGACAGCCAGTCTCACGGGCACAGTCCGAAAGTACTTTGTACAGCAGCAGTTCTGTTACTTACACATTTAATGAATGCACAAAGGTTACATGGTTTCAGATTTCCTAACCATAACCCTTTCTGGGAATACTGAGTCAAATTTTAGTCTTTGGCAGGTCACTAAACCCTCACAGAAGTCAATGCATTTGGAAATGGGACCAGCATTTGACCTACCTCCTATAATCGCTTTTTATTAAGAAAGTAACTTCTCAGGCATTACGTTCATGTGAATTTCTGTATTTAGATACACCTCTAAAAAGCAGAAGAACACAAAATTTACTTCAGGGGGAAAATACTCTTTCTATGCTCCATGAAATCTGAAGAAACACTGGACATGTGCCCAGCAATAACTTCAGACTCTTTAAGCAAATGGGTTCCTTACAGCGTTACTCAAGCTTCCCTAATGAATGATGATTTGCTTACGTATTACTTGGCAGTGAGCTAACAAGGCCCCATTAAACAAAATGCATATTAATATTGTCCTAAGTAATGGTTTTTACAGTCCACTGTCATTATGCTGAATTAGCTCTGCAGAGAAAACTTGAGGAAATACATGATCAACAAAGTAAAGTATAATGGGTGCATCTTTGTGCCACATATGTATGGCAGATACCTGAAGGGAAACTCTGTCAGTTCAGTCACATGCTCTCACATAAGAATAGGAAAGTTCTTGAATCTCTAGGGCTCCTATACTGCCATTTATTTTACATATCTGTATAGATCCTGGCACCATGTGTCTGTAAATGTGAAAGTGCGTGAGTGTGTGCAAGTGTGTGTGTGTGTGTGTATGTGTGTGTGTGTGTGTGTGTTTATGCCAAAGAAAATAAAGGGGAAAAAAGTGTCAGTCTCCAAAGACCCTCAGCTTTAGAAGGGGCAAATAACTGGTAGTGAGGTTTTGAGTGACTCTTGGGATCCATCATGTACCACCCTTCAGGACACGTATTTCCAGTTATTTCTGATCACCCTGTTTGGTAGCTTTCATGTTTTTTCATGCTTTGCCTAAAGGGAAAAGATTATTCAACTATTAGGTCATCTTGTCCAACTGCTTTTCTTTCTCAAGAGTCCTCTTTTTCCAGAAAGGTGCTCCAACTGAAATTGTAGCAGGGATTCCTAAAGGATGAGATACCGTTGATAAGATTACGGCCAAAGCCAGCATGACCTGACACTGTGTCACACCAAAAAAAGAAAATAAGGTAAATTTCTTCTGTGGTTTCTTTATGTGGCATCATTTTAGAAATTTCCTAATAGATAAAAGGGGAAAGTTTTTTTCTCTGCCTTTCCAGTGTTTGCATCCACACAAATATTTGTGCACCATTAGCTATAGTGGCGACAAAGCTCCCACACAGAGGCTAATTCTGGGGGGGAAAAAGTCCATTTAAATGTATGGACTTTATATCAAAGTTCTGAGTTAGAAAACTCCTTTATCATCCAGTGAACATGACATTGCCAAAAGGTTAATTCCTGCTCTGGCTTTTAACCTCACAGCAATACTACTTTACCCATGAAAGCTTTAATGTTCAAACACTAAGAAGAATCTTGCGGTGGTGCTTCAGGGTGTGGGAGGTATCCAGTAGGTGCCATTCTTCACTCTATGTTGATATGGTACAATATGTAAACTCATTTTCATGAGCATTCTCTTGCCCTCCTATTGACTTTGGGGATTGGATAACCACAACTACTGGGTATGTTGTGGTTGGGCACCCATGGTTTAGGAGGCAATACTGCAATCACATTTGGTTTATTTCTCTTCTGGTTGCTCCACCCTGGTTGGGATATCTGTCATGGAAAAAGCTGGTTCTGTGTGTTTTGCAGCTCCTGGGACTACTATCTGCCTTCTGGGGTGGGCATGAGCCCTGGACAGGTCCCGACACTGAAATCTCCATGCATTCTTTCTCCAATTCTCCCATGCCTCACATCTACACACTGATTCCCACTGCAAAAAAAACCTGGTGTGCAGGCTGGCTTGTCTTCAAGCTGAAGAGCTGATCAATTAGCAGGTACTCTTTGCAATAAACCTGCTTTGCTGACCTAGAAACCAAAAAGCTTTTCATTTATCAGCCACAGATTTGCCTTTGTCCTGCAGGTGGATCCCAGTGCTGGGTGGTGATCTGTGAATCATTCTTTCCCAGCCAGTGTCACTGTCTGTGGCTCCACCCGCTGTGTTGGTAGTGGCCTTTCCTGGGTGCAGGTACACGCTGTGATTACTCCATCACATACTGTTAGTCTTGGGCCTTAGAGAAGGTTTGGTGGAAGCTTCTTCTGAGGGGCTGGATGGACAGACAGGCACACAGAGGGAAGAAACTGTGTGAAGAGCTAAAGTTGTTTTCCTGATACCTGACTATGTGTAAAATTTCAAGTTCTTATGAGTGCCCTTAGGGCACTAACAGACCTTAATAGCCCAGATCAGATTCACCTGGGCCTCTCCCACACCCTCTGCCAGTGGACCCAGAAGCCCAATTTAGGCACAGTTCTGAGCCTTTGGTTCTTGTCTGACCTATATTGTGGGTGTGCTTGTACTCAGTGACGTCTGTGACTGTTCCCCTGGCTGGACCTCTAGCTCTGCCTCCTGCTCCTTCTGACTGGACTCTGAAATGTCCTCTGGACCTGATCCTTTATCTCACTCTGTAGGGGACTGTTACTGAACCATATTATTCTTGCCCTGTGGGGTGGCACCCTAGGTAGTGGTGGCATTGCTTGTGCTGGGATCACCCTTGGCCTCTGGCTTATCCTCTCTCAGGAAGCAACCTTTCTCCTGCTGATCTCTGACATGGTCAGAGGCTTTGACAGAAATACTCATTTGAAATTTGGGTAAGGGATTATTTGTTGTGCTGTTTGATTATCTAATTTTCCTGTCTCTTGTTCAGAAAAACCACAAGTTATGCTTATCATAAGACAATATTTAGTCTCCAATCATCCCTTGTACAATAGGTACAAGCCTCTGGAAGTCAAAGCAAACACTGATGAAGATGATGGCTCACCAAGGTTGGAGGTGTTGCCAAGGTGAAGTGAGCAGCTGTCACTGGGCTTGTTCAGCTTAGAGAGGGCTGAGTGGAGACCTTTTTGGAGTCTATGACTTTATCAAGGGGACAGCAGAGGGGGGGGGCTGATCTTCTCCCTCTGATGACCAGCAAGAGGACATGAGGAGATGGAAGGAAGCTGCATCAGGGGAAGTTCAGATTGAACATTAGGAAAAGGTTCTTCACTGAGAAGATGGTTGGTGTTGGAGCAGACTCCCCAGGGAAGTGGTTATGGCACCAAGCCTGCCAGAGTTCCAATAGTGTCTGGATAATGCTGTCATGTATTTAAGTGTTAGGCAGTCCTATGAGGAGCAGGGAATTGGGCTGAATGATCCTTATGGGCCCCTTCCAGTTTGAGATATCTTCAGATTTACAAAGCCCAGAACACTTCCTACTGGCTTTAGGAAGGCATTGTTATTGTAGGAACAAGGCATTCCCAGAAGGAAAATGAACAGTGTTGTTATTAAAAAAAGGATAATTCCAAGTATTAGACAAAATAAAAACGGTTTATTTTAACAGAAAATAAAAAAACCTGAAACCGAAAAAAAGAAAAAACTTGAAAAACCAGGAAAAATATGAAATCCAGGATTCCTTCACAATTGAATCCTTTTCTCAGCCAGTTTGGCTGGTAAAACCCGGGCAAAGCTTTCTTTTAGTGTTGGTTGCTTTAAAAGCGTGGTGGAAGTTGGCCTGATTCCAAGCACCGAGCTCCCTCGAGGCTGGTCTGATGAAAGAGAGGGACCCCTGGCCTTCCAGCTTGGGAAATACTGAGTTTGCTTTGCTCCACCCCTTCAGTCCAGCTTTCATGGCCCATGGTGATTGGTCGCTTCCTCTCCTAGCTGTGGTGATAGGCTCCTTGTAACAGTATCTTTGCAGGAACAGGGTGGGTGTTTTTTTTTTGTTTTGTTTTTCAAGGCAGGGCAAGCTAATATTACAGCTCTTAAAACTATTTAAACACCTTTAAAACATTTTCATAACTGTCTAAATAAAGGATATAGTTAATTTTATATTCTAAATATAATAACATTTCCTAAAACTATTCTTTAACCACTCTTTTACCTTCTTTAAGTAACAACCTTAATACTTGATAAGAGAAGATGCGAAAAGTCTTATAACTTTCATGAATAACAAGTGTAGAAGGCTACATTTGCTGATCCAGTTCCAATCATTTCAGAAAGAGTGATTTGTGGCCAGTTGGGTATGAGGAAGTAATGCTCCTTGATGAGTTGGCAGGACTTGCATGCTCTTTTCCCAACTTTGTCTGCCTGCTGATGGATCAGCTGTGCTGCTGAACAGCCAACGTGGCCTCTGACCACGGGTGGAGCAGCCCAACAGCACCAAAGAAGGTGTGCTAGTGAAAGCTGATTGGAGAATTGGAAAAATGATGTTTTGCTGGCTTATACACAGGGCCTCTGCAGCCTTGGTAATGTAGTCAATTCCCTGGAAGGAGTTGAGCACACCAGGTGAGCTCTTTGTAGATCTAAGCTATTCATAGGTATCAGCAGCTAAGGCAGACTGGGTCAAGGAGCTCTCCTCTCTCCTGCTCTACCTCCCTAGCTTGGAAGATGCTGCGATTGTCAGTCATTGCAGATGCAGTAAATTACTGAGCACCTTAAATAAAGAGGAAAGAAAAGGGCATGTAACCTCGGAGGTTAATTTGTAAAGCATGGTGGCCCTTGTGCCTACAGAAGGGCTCCACATCTTCAGGGATGCAGGGAACTTTTCTCGAATGTTCAGTAGGTTTCAGTGATGGAAAAATTGAGTTAGGGGTCTTAAATGAGGAACGTGGCAGTGGCCGTGTCTCAAGAGGCAAACTAAACCTTAACCCATGCCTATGTGGGTGCCCAACTCATCCAAGAGCTGTGGAGGTGGTGGAATCTGGTTTCCTATGGTTTTGTCCTGCAGTGGTTTTATCTGCTATCTCATTAGATGCAAAATCCCGTTGTTTTCCCAGGACTGCAGTTGTGGGAATTTCACTTCTTGCACTCATCCAGGACATCCAGGCTGTAGCCTTCTCGGGGGGGGGGGGGGG
>VXAC01002038.1:287636-309426 GCA_013399225.1 Rhipidura dahli
GGGGGGGGTGATGGGGCTTTTCTCCTCACTATCTGCTGGCCTATTTTCCTTGCTGGAGGAACTAACAACATCTGAAGCTGCCATGTGTTTGTTACATTGGGTTGGTTGGCCAACAGGATTGAAGGTTACTGGGAGGAGACTGAGTCAAATTATGCATACACACAAACACACAGAGTGCACAATTACAGTAACCTCATTGCCTTAGGAAACCAAGATACAAATAGCATGAGGTGTAGAAGGACTATAGGAAAAATTGTATTTTCCTCACATAGCAAGGGAGTCAC
The DNA here is from genome assembly GCA_013399225.1 of Rhipidura dahli. Classification (NCBI taxonomy): domain Eukaryota; kingdom Metazoa; phylum Chordata; class Aves; order Passeriformes; family Rhipiduridae; genus Rhipidura; species Rhipidura dahli. Next base: position 287,921 of record VXAC01002038.1, read on the forward strand.
TACAGTTTGTACACCCAGTGGTTTAATGACATCTGAACATGGACAGACACAGAGGGAAAAAATTATAAGCAGAACAAAAGGAGACGAAAGAAAACCACCTTGAAAATATACAAAGGTCACAAAGATATTTTTGAAGTGTGAGTGTGCTTTTGATACAGCACACACACACAGCTGTACTGAGTGGTAGGCATAATTTAAGGTGTATTTATTTTAAAAAGGAGATTTGTTTTTAATCTCCTTGCAGAAATATATCACAATATATTCAAGGTTGATGGTGGAATTTTATTTTTATACCTACCTAGTGGAGTACTGTCCTGACTGTAGAGGACAAGAAATTGCTCTGCAGTAAGTTTTCTTTCAAAAGAGAAGAAATCCATTCAAAACACAAGCATCAAGGCACAGTCAAGGTTTTTGTTTAGTTTGTCCCAGACAGCCCCTTGCTGCATTATAAGCTGCATTTGTCTCTGCTCCTTGTTTCATGTGGAACAAGATGCTGTGGCTGCTCCTCTAGTCTACATGATGCTAATGGTCACAACATGGTTACAGAATGCCCCACTGCTACAGAGATGCTGTGTGGATGCAAGATTAAGGCAAGATGCTGCCCCCAGTGCTCAAGTTTTGCTTCACAATATGGCTATTTTTGGGTGAGTTGCTCCTCCATAGAGAATTCCTCCCCAGTGTTCAATATGCTTCAGTGATGTAGGAATTAGGTGTCAAGTAAAATCTGCAATCCTGTCTGATGTAACTGTAAATTACTGAGGTTAGGTTTTATACAGCAAGAATAAGCTACTTAAATTCATCGTGACATGTACGATACTTGGTAGGTGGTAAAATAATTACTCAGTGTTTAGTTCTGCATTACATTTACAGAGCTATTTCTTTCCTTTAAAGTTTAAGTATTGAAATCACTGAGTACTTGTGCACAGTTCAGTTCAGTTTAGACACTCCTGAAAGCAGCTATAAATATACTTACCTCTCCAAATTTGAGTAAGCCCCTGGTAAGTGCGAAATATTGTCAAGTCTGTTTTGCATTCTCTCAGTTAATGTTTTGATGTCTGGCTACAACTTTATACTACCACAGAGTTGGCAAGGCACAGACAAAGCATTTTTCCCAGCTCACAACCATATCATAAAATCCACAGGCTTATAAAGCAGTGTTTATTCTGGTGGCTTTCCCTAATGCTGCAAGTATAAAGATGCCTAACAAAGAAAAGAAATACTTTTAGTACAGATAACTGCTAATAGAAGAAGTTTTACCATACCATGGTAGAAAATTGTCAAGGGCTAAATGGCCACAGACTGCAATTTTTCTTGTAGAAAATATGCTTTGAACTATGCATGGCAATCTGACTCCATGCTTGGGACTGCTTGAACTGAGCAATGATCAGTAATATTCCACAGGGAACCTTTCTTGGCATGGCCTGAACTCCAAACCTGAGTTTTGGACTGCAGGCCACTCCAGAGAACTAGAGAAGGAAATAGCCAAGGGCCATCTATGAAACATTCCTCGTAGTTTTCCAACAACTTAATTGAACTCTGTGCAGGAGGCGAAAAAGCCTCTCTGTGGAAGATGACAGGGAGCATCCCCAGATCCCAGGGATGAGGCACCATTGTACCTTTCCATCCTCCCCTTTCCCCCTGTCTGCTCAGGTGCATCAGTATCTGGTATTGCAAGCTACAGACATTCCAAACTCTGTCACTCAGATTTAGCATGATTGGTTTTAGTAATCAGGTCATCGTAATAACTCTGATTTTGTTTCTGTTTTGTTTCTTCTGGTGTTGCGTCTATAGATCACCACCCTTTATGTTTTTGTTTTGTTGTTTTTTTTTTTTTAATTTCAGGGGTGAAAGGGATTTACTTCTTTCTCATTTATTTATTTGCCAATCATGTCAATAACAATTTTTAAAGTTTTCATGCAGCACCAATGAGCATGACATTTCCCTTAAAATATGTAGATTGGAATTCTGTGTCAAACCAAGGCAGAGGATTTAAGAAAGTTAAAAAATACCTTGAGTTCACACTAAAACAACTGTTGTCCTAAATATTATTTATAAACATATAGTAAGTAGAATGTGACCAGTCCGATGAGTAGCAAAAGCACAACCTCAACAGCATGTGTCAGAGTCAGACATGCTTCACAGAAGGATGCCAGACAGCAGGATAGAAAGCAAATCATTCCCTTATCAGGTGATGCCCTCAGAGAAGAGCTTCATGGCCCTGGAGTACTGAACACCCCTGAAAAAGTTAGAGGTTGCAAGAAAGGAAAGGAAATAACGCTCTAGAGGTCAAAACTCCTTAAAGAAAATTTGGCATAGCTAACCTGAAAAAAGATTGATTAGGAGCTGGATTCTGTCTTCATATGCTACAGACTGTCTTAAATCAAGATGCAATTTGTACCCTCTGAGAGTCACTTATCTCAGCTGAACTGTAGGTTTGAATTAAATGTGGAAGTTTTAGTGGTTTGTACTATTTGAATATTTTTGAATAGCCAGGCACCTGACAGGTGCTTCTGCAGGGCTCAAATCCTGACATGGAGAAGAAAAACTCTCTTGGGTCTCACAGGCTGTGGTTCAGGCCCCAGAACACCTCAGCACCTCCTTGGGCTGTGGTCCTTTCCCAGGCTGGACTTGCTGAAGAGCCCATGATAGGCAAGTATCTCTGCTGTCCCAGAACTGCACAGCTCAGAGCAAGACCATCAACACTCAACAAATGTGCCTGCCTCACCACAACCCTTTCAGCAAGAAGCCAGGTAAGGACTAAATTTCCTTGATGAGGTGAGCAGGGCTATTGGCAAGTCCTGTGCAAGGGTCATAAGCATTCTTTATTCCTAAGTCATATGCCTTGGGTTCTTGGAAGCAAATTATTGGTGTGTGCTGGTATGTAATCACCTTTTAATCAAGTGGCTGAGGCTTCTATTTTGTTATCTAAAAATTCAGGCCTGGTAGTGAACTATAATGATTCACTTTTCATGTAAAAGTCTCAAGTAGCATCCTTAAAAGTTCCCAAAACTCTTGTGAGGTGAGCAATAATATCTGTCTCTACAGATGGGTACATTTTGCTCTGGGAAGGCAAGAGGCCAATTCCGTGTAGGCAACTAGAACCTCGTAGTACCCATAAACTTTGGCAAACATGAGCTACAATATTTTACTCACAGTGGGAATGTGGAGTGACTGGTGCTCTGTTGCCCAAATGTTTTGCCTGTTAGCCATATTCTTTAGCCATGGGGCTCTTCTGCCTGGAGTGTCTGAGTGCTGTAGTCAAGGTGTGCTGCAGGCTACTGCAAGTTTGTGAGACATGGGCTCTGACTCAAGGCAGCCTGGCTTTTGTTTGTTTTTGTCCTTAGATGGCTTTTCCCCTGGTCTCTGGCTATATCTAGGTGGTGAACAGAGTAAAATGAAGAACTCCTAACAACTGTCACATTGGACTGAAAAAAATACCAGCTTTAATCCCTTTTTTCCGGTGTCTCTTCATTTCACAACATCTATAAAACCAAAGTATTAAACACAGGAGATGTCAGTCAAGCATTTCTAGACTTAAAGCTATGCTTTTGTAACCATCTATTGCTTCTGGAGTGAGAAACTGGGGAATGGTTAAGTTTTTTGAGTGTTCCATAAAGGCACTAAGCCCCGTGTGTGCGCTGTTTTAAGAGCAGGTCCTCTGTCAAGATGTTTAGTGGGGAAAGCCTCTGTACATTGAGGGTCACCACAGTCATCCCACCTCCAGAAGTTTATGGTCTTAGCATTGGGTCTGATGTCCTCTGAGAATGTTTGCTTTTGTTTCTGGCAAGCATGTTTGTGAATTCCATTTCACTTGACTTTTTGCAAGAGAGTGTGTGTGCACTGTCTCCTTATGCTCTTTGTACCATGGTCACCATCTGATTTCTTCTAATAGTGCATCAAGCAACTCGACTCGTTATCACATTTATACACAGGAATACTTGAGGGGAGTTTTATTTCTCCAGACATAAATGCTAATCTATTCATTAAATGCATTTACAAAAAAAACAAAACAAAAAAAAACCAAAACCAAAAAAACCCCACTACCAAGCCTACCCAAAAACCCGAAAGAACAGGAAATTATTTTGTGCCAAAGTGAGTATAAGAACTGTTGGTGAGTTTGATTACTAATTTTCCTTAAAATCATGACCATTTTTATTCCTATATAGAAAAAGCCAATAATATCTACAGAGCATGTTTAATATCTCTAAAGCAGACTCTCAGAGGATCCTCTTTTCCTTATCTTGTTCTGTGTGCTGCGTGCTCTTCAGGCACTGTTCTCGTATGTACGGACTGAGTCATCCATTCAGGGAATAGAAATCATGTTCCTGTGCTGAATCATGCTGGCCAAATACAGAGTATCAAGCATCAAAAAATGAAGAGGAGCCTTTGCCTCAAAAAGCTTTTGAAATTGGAATGTGTCTTAACTATTAAAAACATTTGTTGAGTAATTCTGATGAATTTATAAAACTCATTACTATCTTGAGAGTAGGAAAAGGAGTAGTTCCAAGAACAAATGAACTAAAGAAACCTAGTTTTCTATAGTTATGTTTCATTAAAGAAATACCTAGAATTCCTTTATTAATCTAATACATTATTTAGATCTATCTTTTATTCTTGTCTTTGGTTTGAAGAGGATGAGAAATTCAGTGGAAATCTCTTTCACTAAGTAGCATTAATGTCTCTCTGAGCGGACTGTCTAGTATGCAACAAGACTGTTTCATCTCAGAAGCCAGGTTAAAAGGATCTTTTATTTTTGGGAACTAGCAGTCACCAAACTAGAAGCAATGCCTGGAGGGTTAGTAGTAGCAGGCAAGGAGGTGCTGCTGGGGCAGAAACTTAGGAAGATCCTATAATGTCTAATGTGTTGAAAGACAAAGCAATAAAGCGAGTCAAGGGTGATAAAGTTATTTGCCTGCATATGAAACACTTTAAGTCTCCTATAAGTACATCTAGGATTGCATTGCCTGATAAAGCAGCAGTTTTCTTCGGGGTCAAATGCAACCTGGGAGCTTGCAGAGTAGCTTCCTGTTTGAATACACACAATGAGGCATTAGACTCATTTGTTTGGTTATGGAACAGCCAAAAGCATGCTGAGGTGCTGGAGTTCAGGCATTGATCGTTGTCTGGGTGCTTTTGGTTTTGGTTTGATTCTACAGAACTGCTATAAACAGCTTCTGAATAACTTCTGAACTTGAGCCCTGTTTATGAGGTGGGATGGCTCCAAAGTACCACACACTCTTTCTGTTCACTAACAGTGCTGTTTGCATGTGACTGAACCTGTATCTGGGCACGATCTTTGATTAAAGGGAGCCGTGTGTGGTAAGCCTCTTCCTTCTGGGATGGAGCAAATTCCAGTTTATGATTCCAACCAGAACTCTGTGGATGCAGCAATTTGACCGGTGCTGTTCAGTGTGTGCTAACGGGCTTGGCAAGGACACTTTGAAACACCCTGCTCCAGGCTGGACAGGGACCATCAACGAGGTTTGTTGGAAAAGGCTCCATTCACAGAGAGCAAAAGCACCAATAAAACTTTTTCTTTTAAGGAACAACAGTTTCACTTCACAAGTGTGTAGCTGACCTAGTAGACAATACAGGAAACAAGACTCAGTTGTGAACCACACATGAGCTGCTGTATGACTTGAAACTGACAGATAGTGAAGGAGCTATTGCAGTGCTGCGTACTGAAAATATGATATATCTGTGAGATTTGTTTCTGGTAAAATAATATTAATAACCTGATGTCCTGTGGGAGGGTTCTGGAAGTTTGAAAATTACAAAGCGTGGGCCCCATCTAGAATGAACTATTTCCGATTGCTTCAAAATTGCACTTAAAACTAGGGAAATAGAAATTCTTCACAACTGATTTTCCTTTTCTTTCCTTGCTCCTCCCAAGGTTTTCCTTTCCCCATTTCCAAACACAGCAATTTTAAACTATACAGGAGAGCCCTCCAGGGTGGTGGGAAGCATTGAATAAGAGATACTTCTGAGACTTGACCACCAGCTGCACCACTTTTAATCTAGCAAGGCTCCTGCTAAATACACACTGGCTTTAAATGAAATAGCAGCTATGATAATCAAGTAAATAAAAATCCCAGCTCTCTAAAAAGGGGGACCTGTTCTCCCCTTTCCTTACATGTGACTATAAACCCTGCCCTCTGAGGCTAGAGAGGAGCCAGCAGATCTGCCTGCCCAGCAGCATCCCAGCAGCTGCCAGCTATCCCAAATGGCTCAGCATGCCCGGGAACATCCACAGCAGCCAGCCTCATGCAAAAGGGCTCTGTGGCTGCCTGCGCAGACCTGCACAGCTATTTGAGTGTGTGCTCTGCCAGTGCCAGCAGTACCACCCAGACTCCAGTCATTAGCCTAAGGTCATCAGTACATTTCTCTGCATGGGAGTGTCTGCATTTTATGTAGCACTATGGCTTGTCTGAGTGTGTGTGTATTTGTTTGTGTGCTTGCTCTGTAATGATCCAACCTATCTTGTGTGTATATTTAAAAATATTTTTTAAAAAGAGGGTAGATGTCATTACCTAAAGCAAAGCCAAGTGCAGGGTCAGAGGTTATGCCCTTTGCTGAAGGATACAGAGCAGAGATATGCACTGGGACACCAGGTTGCTGACACAAAGCCTGCAGTCTCTGCTAAGCCTTGTTACTTTTTTTGTTTCTTCTGTGTAGGAAGCATTCTGAATTGTAGACTATCTAACATGCATTCCTGCTGTTGTGCTTCAGAAAACCCTGTGGCAAAGGAGAGGAAATTCTGTTTCTTCACCTAAAAACATTTACTGTTTCTGGTATTACTGACAACAAGACTTAAGCTCAGCAACAGCTTCCATTGACTTAAGCCTGAACAGCAACAAACTGCTAACAAGAGCACTTAGTGCACCCTTTAGCAAATGTCTGACAGAGTGACCAGCCAAGTCCAGCTGCATTCATTTCCAGTGACCAAAGCAGGTGGTCAGGGACCCAATTATGACCTCAAACACTACATCAGAGTCCTGCAGATTACCTGATCCAACAATTAGTCCAGCCCTTTGCTCTGCTGTGGATTTGTTCACAATGATCACTCTTTCTTGAAATTATTAGTTTTGTTCATTGTGGCAGAATTTACTGAACAGCAGGTTGTTTGGCAGCTCTCAGGTTTGGAATATTTTTCCTTCATAATAGTTTTTTCCCCAGAATTTTTCCCTAAAACAAAAATGTAGAAAAAAATCACTTCTGGAAGTGACATATTTTGTCCATAAGATGTTTTCTTTAGCCACATTATTCCAAGAAGTCTAGAAATAAAACTTACTCTTAACCAATAAATTAAATCATTTCAACTTCAAAATGACTGAACAGACTGGAAATATTTTATTATTTAACCAAACACACTTTCTGGAATCAACATACATCAGCATGGCCTATTCTGTGATTCTCACAGAAACTAAAATTTACATGACAAATGTGCCCACCTTCAAAGTAGACTATAAACTCAGAGAGCCAATTGAATAAATCACTTTGTAAGAGACAAATACTTTCCTTTGGTCTTTTTTTAGACTGCAACCCCCTAGGGCAGGGATAGTCTTTATTTTACACCATCTATCAGTCCAACCCACTGCTGAAACTTAAGAAGTAATGGTTTCCACCAGACTTGATTCACATCATAAAAATCAGCTTATGCCTTCTTGTTGACACCTCTCTGTCGGACAGGACCTGAGCAGATATTCAGGCTGGATGTTGTTTAATTTCAAGTGGAGTTAGTGAGATAATATGGTGTAGACTGCAGAATTTGCTCATTAGAATAATATGTTTGGGTTTTTTATTCATTTCTCAACTCTTAAACACATTCTCACATCTCATTGTAGGTTGTGGATTGCAAGCCATATATGAAACTAAAGCAGTCAAAGAACCTATGTGTATTTTTGTGATATATGACATGAGTTGATTTCAGTACTTGCGTTGTTGCTGTGTAGTCATTGAACACCATTCTGTTGCAGCAAAAATAACTAAAAGAGGTTTTTCCCCTCTTTTTATTTTTTTATGTGATGAGGATGGACAAGCTCGAAACAAATTCCATTCCTTCTCCTTCCCTTTCTGCCTCCCCTGAAAAGTCAGTTAAAAACATGATTCATGGGGCTAAAATTTGATGAGTTTGATTTCTTGTAGTGATACTAGCAGACAGGCAGAGCAGAAAATGTGCTTTTTATGTTGCCATATGCTCTGCTTTTCCCCAGCAAAGCAAAAGATCAAATACTGTCATCTTTCTTTCTCTGTCATTGTAAATTATTCTGAGGAATCTACTGCTTGAGATTAAGGATGGTCAAGCCACAAATATTCATGGTCCTGAGAATCCTCATCCTTTGTAAGACTTCTCTAGAATCTGTGGAAGCCATAAATGTACCTGTAGAGGCCATACATGTACCTGTAGAGGCTGGTCCCTTTTCTTAGTGCTGTCCAAAATTGCATTGCCTCTGTGCAAGGATGGACTTACAGACAGGTTCCATAAGTTCTTAGAGGACCACATTCCTCAGATAACTTGTCAGCATCTTGTTCCTGCAATTTGTTGGAACATAAGATCAAGAGCTTGTCCCTTGGTCCTGTAAATCAGCAGCTTGAATGTGGACTGAGGTGTTGGACATGCTTACCTTATTTTGCTCTTTGTCATGCAGTGTTTTCCTAATGCCATGCACATACCATACAAAGCAGAGATTTACATATGCAGTGTTGCTATCTCAGTGTTCCACATGAGGGGCTGGATTCCAAAGCCTTTACTCACGGTGAGCACGTCCCTCCTCCTTGAGTAATGCCTTGGGGATCATAGCGGCTCCCAGGGAAATGGAGCGTTACTTAACTCATGGTCAAGCTTTAGAGCCTTTCCCTGTCGTATCAGGGACAAATATTGTCTCTTCCTCCTCTACCTCTGGGTCAACGTTATCCCACACAGAGCCTGGGTATGTTTGTGTCGTGTGGTTATAAAGTCAACAGCCAGAAACACATGGGCAGCAGTCTGGTATCAGAGCCAAATCAGGGGAACTCAATCCAAATTATCACCCACATCTATGGATAGCTCAGAGATCTGTCAGTCCTATACATCCAACACTCCACAGGTATTTTTAGTAGCAGGACAGAATATGTGTCCTCTTCCATGGGCTCGGGGAGAGAGCAGCTCCTGGGTTGACACTGTGGAAAAGCCTTCTCTGCTTTAAAAATAGCTCCAGTGGTGGTGGATAAAGGCTGTTCACTCCCCAGGGGAAGGAGAAGAGGTGTTCTGTACATGTAAATGCCTTAAAAGCTAGATAACAGTGCCTAAGAACTTCCATTTCTGCTTGCTTAATTAAGGGGAGAGAGGCTGTTCTGTGTCAAACTAATATCAATTCTTCCATAACACCTCTTTCCCCATCCCAAACAATCCCAATTACTGCTGTGGTGTTATACCTTCCCTGACTCAACAATTGTGTTAGTGTCCCAGTATTTAACAACCCTCAGTGAACTTAAACTCTTTTATAAATTGCTCACATACATCACCATATCCCATGGTGATGTCCTTCCCAGCAAAGCTGGGAACTGAGGGGAAAAGCACAGCTTTGGTAAATAAGGTTCTTGCAGAGTGTGGGTTATAGGGCCTGTGGGAGATGGCCAGTGACCTCTGCTCTTCTGGGCCAAGTGTCAACAGAGCAAGTTTCTCAATGTCCTGGCCTTGTCTCCAGAAAAACTGGTGCCTGTTAGCAATGCCATTGCTATTTGGATGGGAGGTAGTTACATGTGTTAGGCCCAGACTTTTTTATAAAGACACTGCAGTATTTAATCCTTAAACTAAAGAAAATCTCTGTACTGTGTTGACTATGAAGTCTAATCTGCCAGCTTTGAGCAGAGTGAATTGGTGAAACATTGGAAGGGAGCTTGCAGAACTTGTTATACTTGTTCTGTGAATAACACGAAGCTTTCTATTTCCCATACTCCCGTTCTGACGAATTTTACAGGCACTACAGTAAACAAATGCCTTTCCTAGAGAAATGCTGCTGAGAAATTTAAAATACTCAGGCTGGGTTTTTGTTTTAAAATGGAAAGAAAGCAAATACATCATTCCACTCTGATTGCCAACAGCAGTGAATTTTTTGTGTGCTTTGGACCTATCTCAACGCACATATGCAACCATTATGCAACAAACCCCACCTGAGTTCATTACCCTCTTTCACACTAGGCTCCAAGTAAGTCTGAGTGGACCCCACATCATGGGCAAAAGGCAGGGTTGAAGAATCCATATTAATTCAAGCCATGGAGTTTGCCGCTCATGGCCTCTGTTCCCCCCAAGTTGCTCCACACACACAAACAGGTGGCCTTCCCCAAGGCTTTAGCCTTATTTTTATCCCTTCTAGAGAAAGAAGTGCCAGATATTCATATTAATGTAGAGGTTAACCAGCCTGTGGTAAGATCTCCTGGCTGGACTGGCTTGATTTATACAGCACTTGTCACCACACCAGTGATTAAGGGTGACCAGAACAGCAATGCCAATGCTGTATCTCATCAACTTGGACATATTTCTATTTCAAGGAAGAAGCTTCACTTAAGAAGTGAGAGTGCAGCTGGTCCCTGAAACAGAAAACACTCCCTTACAGGTAACAAAGCAAAATCATTGTGGAAGGTCAAGATTTTAAGAACATTTAGCATTCTTGAAGCCCTCTCTGGATGTAAGGCACCATGTAGTTATTAAGTTGTAACTCTTAAAAATTGTTTAGGTATTTGTGCTGCATGTTATCCCCATCTCACATAGGGAAGGTTGGTCTTACACAGACTTCCAGGTTTTGAAGTTCTGGCTCCTACTTCAGCATCTAATTTTTCAGGCCACACATAGAAATTTACCTCCTTTTGGACAGATTTTTTTTCCTTTTTGCCCTAGTAAGCTGCATAGGTCTCCCTTAAAAGCCAGTGACAGGCTCCCACTTGTGTTTTTGAGACTTTTTCATGGTAATCCTTATTTCCTCTTACTTCCTTCTCCATACTCAGACAAGATTGGTGTTCACTTATGGTCCATCTTCTGGTTATTGAGAAACTGCACGAGAAACACAACATCCTTGTTTTTCTTTCCTGAGGGACGTCCTTGTGAGCTGGCAGCCGACTCTCCAAGGAAGCCCTCTGACATCTGTGTGGGCTTGCTCAAGTAGACCTGGCTTCTGTTGCACTTTATGTTAGCTTCAGGGTAAGATGCAGAGATAAAAGCAAAGGTCAGGAGCAGACCTGTGAATGACAAACATCAGAATCATGGAGCACATGTGCCTCTGCCATGAGCCACAACAGCTCTGGTAACCTTGGACCACAGTGATATCCTGATACAGTCTCTTTAAACTTACAAAAAAAAGCCTGGAGAGGGCTGTTCAGACACACTGTGCTCAGTTCAAATAAGGTCATGGAGTCATTATTCCTGAGGCACTGGAAAGGACACCAAGGACACTTTTCAGCTGTTTCAAGTCACACAATCACAGCTTCTTGCCAGCTCCTGATTTTTTACTTTGGTAGAAAGATTAATTCCATCTATTGCTTCCCATCCCTGCTAACTAATTTTAACCGAATTCCATGGAAGAGTGAGGACTCCCAAGCTTTGTGAAACCAGGTAAAGAGGAGATGCTGCAGCCTCAGCAGTTATCTGTTGTAGCACCATCAGCCCATGTGGCAAATTACCATGGGTACATCTCTGTACCAGCTGTTTCTAATCCAGCTGGTGGTGGAGAGCACAGGAGGGCACTGCAGATGACAAGCAATAAAGGGAGAAAGCAAAATCATTTGTAGAAAAACAGTTTCCAGTAGTTCCACTGCTGGGAGGCCCAGGCATTTTTTGCCCGCTCCATATAGAAGCCGCATTTCTATATCCTGCAAACATATAGGAAACACTCAAGATTTTGAACAGCTCATGCATTTATTAATTCCCACAAGACCCTCATCTCAAATTAATAGATTGGGCAAGGCACATAATGAAAAAGCAGTCACGCAAATAAGCTGGAAAAGCCAAAGTATTAGTTTGAATGAGCAAATGCTGGCTGCATAAGCAAGGGCTAGGCAATGTAGCATGAACACATGAAGGAAGAACACTATTGAAGTTTAAATTGATAAAACCTTGAGGAAGTTTGAGTCATTGGTGATAAATTTCTATCTTCAGAGGAAATTAGGCTTAAAGGAAAAGGAGCTGGTTTAAAATATATTTGAAGTATCAAATTGCATGTATTTATGCCAAAGTCACTTTCCCACTCCCACAGACTGGGAATAGAAATTGTGGTCCACACTTGCCTCTTTGAAAACTGCAGCATCAGTTGTTTTACAGTCAAATAAGCAGTGAGGTCAGGAAGGAAGCAGGTCTGGAAAAGTTAATGCTCTTGCACTGGGTCTCATTTTTTAAATGAATTGGGTCTCTAGTTCTGTAGAAATGGCTGGGAAAGGAAGTAATGCATGAAATCAAATGACAAGGAGCTTGTAGTTTGGGTAGCTGATTATAAGATGGGATGATGGAGAATGTGAAGTAACCTATCCAATCTGACCCATTTCAGAAAAAAAATGGCAGGAGACAGGTCTGTTTATCCTCATATATCCCTGGGCTCTTTCATGGTATGCTTTCTATTACACCAGGATATTGTGTTCTTACCAGCAGTGCAGGCTATCACACACTGGTATCTGGGGGTCTGATGGAGGTGAGAGTGTGCACACGGAATTGATTAGAGGTTCACATCCTCTTGCTGTCAAGTCACATGAGGATTTTAAGGACTGACTCCGAGTTTGGAGAAGAGGAAGCTATGGAGACAGCTATATCTTAATTACCTCTGGAAGGTTTACTGAAATACTCAAAGAATTGCTCATCTGTCTGAACAGAGAGAGTGTACTGCCATCAAAGCTGTTGGGAACTCAAGAAGTAAATACCAAAGAGCTGAGATCAAAGAGATATGCTGAGGTGTGTTGGGGACCGTGCTATAAATAGGAAGTAAGAAAAAGCTCAGAGCATTCAGGTGACCCCTCACAACCCCTTTTTGTAGCCATGTTTTGACAGTACCTAAAATGTGATGTCAGCTCTGGTTTGTGGACTAACTAACTTTGTCCTAATTGAGTAGCAGCACCTGATTTCTGTGGATGCAGTGAACAGCTCTGTTTGCCATGCTGCCTGCCTGCTGGTGTGTACCACTGGAATGGCTCCCTGAACAGCTGCCTGGCCGGTTTTAGCCTATTCATTTCACAAAAGATGTATCTTTTGTGTTACCCATGGGTTTACTTCACCTTGTTTATCTTGCAGTATTGCTGGGCAATGGGAAGTGCTTGGCACTCTCATCCCATTGCCATTTTCATACTGAGTGGTTTTCTAGGTAACCCGTGTAAGACTGGGTCTGTTTATGTTCTGGGTTTGGGGTCAGCCCCATCTGGAAACCTCAAAGACTGAAGTTCTGAAGTCTTGCCTTCTAAAGATTAAAATTCCTGCTTCTGTAGGAACTAAAATATTTTATTATTTCTCTTTTTCTAGAAACCACAGATTGCAGTCAAGCATTTGTAAAAGCATTTTGGTATGGATTGGGAGTGCATTTCTGAGACTGATCCTCCTCATGCCATGGGCTTTGGGTGCATAACCTATGTTTCTTCCAAAAGGAGCTAACCTGAAAGATGTGCTCCAGGGGCACAGGTAGCAGACCCAAATGAGCAGTGGACAGTCAGTCCACAGGATTGCAAGACGCAGTCTGAACTAAAATGCCCAGAAACACATGCAATGACAATGACAGGGCTTATGTTGCAGCTGTTTTACTTCACAAATCCAATCCTCAAACACCAAGTGACTTACCCAAATCTCAGTCTTCAATTATGTCCCTTGCTATGTTGGCCAGATGGCCTTAAGGCCTTCCCTAGGGGCATTTACATTGGATCCTCCTCATCAGAAAAGAAAGATGTCATCGCTGGGCACTTTGTGACATCTCTGATTTCCAGAACCTGCTCTTCTGTTCAGTCACATTTGTCAATGTGCTGAACAACATTGCTGCAGAAAACTTTCACCTGAGAAAGATTTTGAAAGTTAAAGGTGTGATAAAGCAAAAAAGTCAGCTGGTTACCCATTCATGTCCCATGGGATTTGTTTCAGTGCAGCTGCAGTATCTCTGGGATTTAGGTTATGTTAATCATATTGAATTGACCATCCTTTGCCACGTATGTCTTTATTGTTTAGCTATGCAGTGCTGAATAAAACATGATAGAATTTTTTCTAAAGCATTATGACTTATTTTGCTTTAAATAAAAATTATCATCTACTCTGTGGTTAAAACCCTTGGCAGACAAAGCCTCAAAGCACTTGACAGAAAAATGTTTTTCCCCTTCTCTTCAGTGACAGCTTTGTTATTTGGCTTAGTTTTCCCATGGAAAAAATGCAAGGTAATAGTTTCAGTGGCATATTTCTGGGATCACAGAGAAGGAAGAAGCAAGGAAGTGTCTATAAATATTAGGGTACTTACTTACAGGGCTGGGAGAAAAGATGATAATTTCTGCTTTTTTTGGCTAGAAAGGAAAATTTACCTACTCAGATACAATTGTTATTGAATCTGTGTGCACTAAGATGAGTAAGGAACAGAACGGCTGACTTCAAAATATTGGGAAATAGGTATGGCCACGTTCATGTTGGTCAATTGTGCAGGGAATGTTCCCTGCACAGTGTGCTAGATCATGTGCACTATTCATTTATACAGTCCCAGGCCAGAGTGGCTAGTAGTCTTCCACATACAGTTTGAGAGGCAGCAGAAGGCACACACAGTGCTCCTGATTGGTAGTTTGGGTGCAACCACATCAGTCTGTAGGCTGAGAGACTTTATAATTTTGATGGATACAATCTACTCTGTGACAATTCATTTCATACTGGAGAATGGCCCTGTACAGTTACTTGTATAGTCAGCCTCTGTGTATCTTTGTTTTAATTCGAGTAACATAAAGGTATTAATGTAGAAAAGTCAGTCAAGGCAGAGACAGCTCCATAGTGCAGAACAAGGAGTGGATATAAGGAAAGGCTGACTTATTTCATTTTTGCTAGCCTGTATAGGGACTGGTTGCTGTAGTTTTTCAGAAGAATCACAGTGTTGCAATGCCTTATCATTCCTATCTGTGTCCGCTTGGGATACAAATGGCAGGAGATGGCTGAATCTGAAGAAACCCCCATTTAGCCACACCCTTGATGCAACTCACATTCTTTGTGCGTTTACTCAGGGCCACCAGCTTTCCCCACTCTCTCTGAGCCAGGGATTTCTCAGCACTACAAACACCCGAAGAGTATTTTGTGCAACCCCTTGCAGTATTTGCATGCGGTATTGATCTTGGTGTGGGAGCTGGGAAAAGGGAGGGGAAGGGAAGGTGCGGGAAAGGAAGGTGCGGGAAGGGAAGGTGCGGGAAGGTGCGGGAAGGTGCGGGAAGGTGCGGGAAGGTGCGGGAAGGGAAGGTGCGGGAAGGGAAGGGAAGGTGCGGGAAGNACACAACCAACACCAACCAAACATCACATCTGAGCTTGGCTTCAGGGCAGTTTTACTCTTCCCAAGGCAAAGTTCATTGCACGGGCTTGTGCCTTGTTGTCCCCATCTCTTTGTCACATGGGCTGTGACAGGCTATGCAGTGGGTCAGGAATTAGGTGAGCAAGTGCAGAACTGCCAGTGAGAGTAATGCAATTAGCAGCAATAGTGTTCAGAATCAGACACCTAGCATTACTACTCACCCATCCTGAATAACCACACAGAGTGATCTGATAAGGTCACCATGTACCAGCACAGGCTGGGGGCTCACCTTCTGCAAAGTAGCCCTGTGGAGAAGGCCCTAGGGATCCTTCTGGACAGCCAGCTGCCCATGAACCATGTCCATGAGAGGGGACCATATGAATGCATGTTCATATCCAAAGGGGGAGAGTCAAGAGGGTGGATCCAGGCTCTTCTCAGTGGTGGCCAAACAACAGGACGAGAGGCGATGGGCAGGAACTGATGTATGAAAAGTTCCATCTGAATATGAGAAAGAACTTCTTTACTGTGCAGATGACCAAGCAGATTTCCCAGGACACATTGCCCAGAGAGGCTGTGGAGTCTCCCTCAAGGGAAATATTCAAGAACCATCTGGATGTAATCCAGTGTCATTTGCTCTAGGATCACCTTGCTTGAGCAGACAGGTTGGAACAGATGACACACTGTGGTCCCTTTTAACCTGACCCATTCTGTGATTCTGTGCTAGCTCTGCTTCTCCTGGTATCTCATTTATTGACAGCACTCTCAAACTGTATTTGCTGCCTCATACAGGGTTGTATGATTTCTGGTTGAATGAAGAAACACATGTACCACAGCAATAACAGTGTAGGTCACCTCAACAGAGTACAGAAATAAGGCAGGAACTAGTTCTTATGTAGGAAACTTGTACTATTTAGTAACAAAGATTCTGTATATAATGTAGGTCATTCCATCACCGTATCAGTCCTTATGTCCTTGCAGACTGTAAAATTGCTGACATAAGAACAAAGCCAGAAATGCCTAGTTCTAGGGACTTGTTAAAGTTTGTGAAAACCACAGTAGCCTCTACATGAAGTTACAAACAACAAACTGATGCTTTTAAGCAGGAAGTGTATTCTACCCTTTGAAATTATCTCCTAGATGGCAATGGAGGTGCCACATTACCCAGGAGTTCAGCAGGGATTTTGAGAAAGGGGAAAGAATAATTATACACTAAGTAAATTGGAATACTTTTGTTAGTGTAGTTATTCCTATGACACCCTGATAACCTTGTTCAGTTTATCTTATCAATTGCAGTGTTTATCATCAATACTCAAAGAATTTGCCATACCTTTTCTTTTCTCTTGTAATTTCTTTAGATAATAATCAAAATGCACAAAACAATTTTTTTCTGCTTTATATGGGACAAAAATGACTGGGGGTCATTTCAAAGAGAAGCCATAATTCAGAAAATAGATGGCTCACACTTTCTCCCATGCAATGGCTGCAATAAATCTTGGGGTGCTAAAAACCACTACAGCCACACAGGTTTTATTTTTAAACTTATTTTTTGTTGCCTACTTTCATTAGTATCTAAGCTGCTGCTATGAATCCCTAACAGACTTCAAATAATTTTAAAAGTCTGTTGCTGATTTAAGAGAAGTTCCCTGAAAAATGTCACAGTGATCTTGGTGACTGAGATGATAGATAAAACATAGATATAAAAAAAATAAAGAACATGTAGGAACCCTCCTGAGATAACCCCATGGTCATTTGTTGAAATACTGACTGTGCAATCCATTATAATTAAGGTTTAATTTCAACACTCATGTGTTTGTCGGTATAGTCCTAAGAGCTGTTATACAAACAAACAAACAAACAAACAAACTGCTGGATTCTGCACCTGGGATGGGGCAACCCTGGATGTACAGACAGACTGGGGAATGAGATGCTGGAAAGCATTGCCACAGAAAGGGACCTGAGGGTCCTGGTGGATGGCAAGTTGAATATGAGTCAGCAGTGCCCTGGCAGCCCGGAGGGTCAAGGGTGTCCTGGGGGGCATCAGGCACAGCAGCGGCACCCAGGCAAGGGAGGGGATTGTCCTGCTCTGCTCTGCACCGGTGCAGCCTCACCTCGAGTCCTGTGTGCAGTTTGGGTGCCACAATGTAAGAAGGATATTGAGCTGTTAGAGAGTGCAGGGCTATGATGATGTGAAGGGCTGTGTGGAAGCCATATGAGGAGGGTCTGAGGTCACTTGGTCTGTTCAGCCTGGAGAAGAGGAGACTGAAGGGAGATATCATTGCAGTTACAACTTCCTTGTGAGAGGAGGAGGAGGGGCAGACACTGATCTCTGCTCTGTGGTGACCAGTGACAGGACCTGGGGGAATGGCCTGAAGTTGTGTCAGGGAAGGTTTAGGTTGGATATTCGAATAAAGTTCTTTCCCCAGAGGGTGGCTGGGCACTGGAACAGCTCCCCAGAGAAGTGGTCACAGCACCAAGCCTGACAGAGTTCAAGAAGCATCTGGACAAAGCTCTCAGGCACGTGGTGTGACTCTTGGGGTGTCCTGTGCAAAGCCAGGAGTTGGACTCAATGATCCTGATGAGTCCCCTCCAGCTCAGCATATTCTGTGATTCTGTAAACGGTATTAAGAGAAGAGAGAAAGATAATCTGCATGTGTAAAAATGCATCCATTTTCATCAGGGACACTCTCTAGAAGCAGCATGATCCGAAGTTTAAATAGAATGTTTAGAATAAACAGTTCCTGAATAATAATCCTATCTCTGCCACTAACACTCTGCCCAAGGCAAATTATTTTACATCTATAAAATGAAAATGATAACTACTAACCTGCTTTACAGAAGATTTGCAAAGATAAATTAGTTAATGTTTGTGCCATATTTTCAACATGCAAAGTGCCATAAAGCTCCATGAATTATTATCTCAGCCCTTGCTTTAAAACCTGAGTGAGGAGTCATAGAATGCAAACTACAATGCAAAATACTGTCAACAATCTAAAACACCATACAAAATCCAAGCAAACCGGATTGTAAGACCCTGCTAATTCATCTCTATTTAATTTCTTCTCTTCCACTGAAAGGCCTGCACTTTCAAATCATTTTCACAACACATAGAGAAGAGCTGCATTGCCATTGAGGACTGGTTGCTGATGAAATTTTGAGGAGCAAATGACCCACTCTTGGTGGATAATGAAAAGCAAGACTTTTTTTTTTTTTATCATGTAAGGTGATGATCCAGCAGCAGGGATTTTTTTACCCTTGAGAGGATTTTGAAACTCTGTTCTGTTTTGATGAAATGTGGAAGAGATAGGAGAATTAATCCTGCTTTTTCCACTGATAGGGAAATCAGTTGTTCATCCTCTTACAGCTACTCCTCTCCATGTGTGGCAAAGTAAGGAGCTCAGTGGTGCAGGCAAGTGGTGGTGAGCAACTGCAGTCAAATTCTGCAATCCAGAAATATCTTCATGTGAAAGAACTACCAGATAACATCATCTTCACTTCACAGGTCAGCATGTTTATGCTTAATATATAGAAGACAAGATATATATATATACATACTATAAAACAAGCAAATCAAAAGAAAGCTGAAGACAGATTTTGCATTTGGTATTTTCCCTACAAACTATCAATTTAAAAATTGGTGATCAAAAGGTTGGCATTTGTTCCATGATCTTTGATTCACGCACACATGCAGCCAGTAATAAAAGTTTTGCAACGTGAATGTTGCATGCCCTTGCTAAAATTCATGTTAGTTTCAAAGGAGTTATACGAAAGGCAGTCACTGGGTATGTGACCAGCTGTTTAGGGAAAATGTCGTGTTTGACATTTCAGAACCATTTCAGGAATTGCTCTGTTGTGTAAAAAAGGCCTGAAATTCCCGCCTGTGGTAAGTTTCTCAAACTTCAGTCTTAAGAGTTCGTCTACGTCTCGTGACCTTGGCAAGCAGAGCACAATGCCACAAAAGTAACACATTTGTGCTCCCAAAGGTGGGAGGACAGAATTTATGGCAATTTGCTGGGCAGCCCCTTCAGCAGTACTTCACTGCCAGCAGCAGATGACAGCCTCCTGTAGTGGTTATCTGCAGCGTGGGGAAAAAAAATTTAAAGGGGAATTTGCCTAGTCTCCCCTTGCTCACCATGTCAGCAATGAAGGAGGGGTTTAGCTGGGACGAAATACTTGAATTTATGTGCTTTTATGTGAGGGCAGTACGTGATGGGAGGGTGAAACTAGTATGAAATGTTTCTGTTCAGTATAGCAGGTAGAATCACAAAAATTCTGCAAAGCAAGTATTTGTTCTTTAGCATGTTAGGACAGGATTTGGACCAGTTTCTCCACTGAATTCATATGCAAAGATGTTTTCTTTTTTTCCCTATGTTTAGTTTGGTTTTCATTTGTCGCTTTGAATCCTTTCTTCTTCTAGATTTTAAAAACTCTATTGCCTTCCACACTGGTAGCTTGACACCCAATGTGCATATCTAGGGGCACATTTTTATTTAGTATTTACATTCTGAACTGATTTGAAGTTCATTTCTTGGTTGTCTTAATTGCATTTCCTTTACCATAATGCAAGCTGTAATCATTGGTGTGTGCTCAATTGGAGGATGCTTTGCAAATCTTCTCTCCCTAGAAGCTGATTCTTTTTCCTAGGTCTCTCACTTTTCAAGATCCTCCTATTTGTCTAAATAAATTAAAATGAACCATATAGATATAGTGTTTATGAAGTTGCACTGCATGAGAATCTATAAAGCAAATTTGTACTAATTTTTTATTGCAAACACAGATTCTGCCCCCACAGCCATGAAACTAATAATATGAATACAGTTCCTTGGATGTTATTAATGTCTGAGTTTACTTCAAAGTATATCTTTCACATCATTTACAAAATACAATTGAACAGAATGTCAGCTACAGCTTATGAAAGCTGTCTTGCAATGCAACTCACCCTAATAAATGACTACAGGCCTGTAGGATGATAAATGGATAAAGGCATGTGGTCAGGCATTGAGCTTTGTGCTGGGATGTGCAAATGGGATGATAGTTTTCTTTGCCTAGTTAGGACAGTGACTAGTTAAACTATCAGAAAAAAAAAAAAAAGATTTTAGAGAAGAAGTTGACTGGTAGGAGAAGGGCAGTGCATCTCTCAGAGGAACATACATAACAGAGAAAAGTCAAGGTACACCCAGTGACTATTTTGCAATCTGTTGTGTTCCAATACCCTGTGATAGATGCAGGCATTTAGCACGGAATTCCCCAAAACTCATGTCTTTGTTGACTTTAGTTCTGGAGTTCCCACTTAATCACAGTAGTTCTAAGTCTTCATATCCTATCGACTGTGTAACCCAAGCTTTATGAAGAAAATAGCACCAGCGTTCAGCAAGTTTGAGTGTTGAATCACGATTTACTCGGAGAAACCCCTGCCCAGACAAGTGGCACTTCTATGCCCTATTTACATACCTGAGTGACAAGACAGTGCTTCCTCCCACTTTCCGGAGAAACAGCCTGTTAATAAACCATGAGCATATTTTAATGGATACTGAACAGCTTGGGCTTTCCTCTTGGGGGAAAGGAGCACCACACAGGTACTCTTTTGCTGAATGTCTGTGGATGTACTTGGAGCGCCTCAGGAACACTTGTGTTATTTTTTGTTTATTAAGGAACTTGCTACGCGGAGCAGGGAGCACTTTCTCACTGCTGGTGGCAGGGGAATAGAAGCGGTACGGGCAGATACGGACCCTGTAGTCCATGTGCTAAACATGCACAAAAACCACGCTGTTCATTCCACGCACACACTTGGCCTTACAAGTACTGGGAGTAAAATGACAGAACGAGAGCAGGACTATCCGCAGAGGCCGAGTGAGCTCCGCTGATTTCGGGCGGCAGAAGCGAGGCCGGAGCCCCGGAGATGCACCCCTGGGGAGTGGAGTGAACCTCGGGGGCGGCTCCGCTGCTCCCCAGTAAAATGCTGAGAGCTCTCCCTTGCCCGGGACAGCTCTCCCCGAGGAACGGGACGGGACAGCGCTTCTGCTGCAAACGCCTCCGGGCCTC
>VXAC01002038.1:311665-443244 GCA_013399225.1 Rhipidura dahli
GGGGGGGGAAGAATAGAACTATTACTCTCTAGAAGAGCTGATTGCATGGCTTAGAGTAACCGAGTTAGTCTTTCGTGACTCTGGACTATAAAAACGCCCTGAAAGTGAGGAACACCCTATCCAAAAGAGCTAGTTGCACAACCTTTAAAAAGCGGAAAGATTCTCTTGTTCCAGAAATCAAGTTCATACCTGTTGTTGATGTAACATGGGCAGTTTTTCTTTCCCGGTTTTCTTTTTATTTATTTATTTTTCCTCACACTTTGAAGCTGATGAGAAGTGCCTCCCATCTGCTCTGCATGTGTTAAAAATCTTTTGAGATGCAGTCTCAGGTGCACATTCCCTGTAGAATATGTAAAGAGTGAGGAGAAATGGCTTTTTTTTTATAATGTTTAATTCTGTGTCTCACAAGCTTAGGAGGTTGCCAGTTTTTTGAGGTTTACTAGATAATCAACAGCTACGTGATAAATCGAATAGAGGTTGTTCTCGGGATGTTGTATCAGCCAATAACTGTTCCTCTGGTAAGAGCTGGAGGCTGTGGCAGGGGTGAAGGCAGAAGGATTTCTTCAGAAAGCATTAATCAATTGATTGGACTTTATTAGTTTCTCCCCACGCTTGAAGATAAGCAAGAAAATTTCTCAGAGGTACAAAATGAAGCAGCATCTGAGAATTGTGAGATATTGTTTTGAAGCATCAGGTCCAACAGGTAGTAGAGGATCAGTGTATGTTGGGGACTGCCTCCTTGGTCAAATGATAGGACCTACAATTCAGAGTAATGCTGAAAGTAAATGTGCTGTCATAAATACATGCAACACTTCTGAGTTTTAAGGCCAAGTTTTGTTGATTTTTACAAGTTCAAATCGCATGTGAAATTACACTTATAAAAATTTATTCTGTTACCAAAAGGAGATGTCTCAAAGGAAAAAAAAAAGGTGCCTGGACAACTGTTAGAAGAACATCAGAATCAACCTATAAAATCCGATCAACATGATGTTTGAATGGAAATTTAAATATAATTATGTCTTTTCCCAAATTTGTAGAATTAATTTTCTTGAATATGGATGAGAGAAAACTGGTTTTGTTATAGCATTGTAGTCATTAAGATACAAAAAAGAAGCTTAATTGATCATGTTCCAGAACCAAACAGTATTGCTCAAAATTGAAGTACCCTCATCACAGGGATCAATGCCCGCCTCTATCTACCTGTTCTGATGTTGACCCACATTAGCCACAGTGGAACTAATCCCGATTTCCACTAATGTACCTGATTTCCACTAATGATTTTCCACTAATGCTGGCCTGCTTGGTGGTACCTGGGATAAATACCTGTGATAGCTGGCATGCCACTTACGCTGGGCGCATTTGACCCGTGTCCTTTTTGTGTGCCAGTGCTCGGCGACAGCGCTATGGTTCAGCAAATTGCCTTTTGTTGCTGTACATTGGTTTTGTATCTCTAGTTTTGATCTGAAGCTGCAGCCGTTGTGGGATGGGAGTGTGCTGCTCCTTGTCGGGAGTGTGCACGCAGGCATGCTGGGCAGCTCAGAATGGGCTGGGGCAGCTTTCTCTACCTGG
This sequence comes from Rhipidura dahli, assembly GCA_013399225.1. NCBI lineage: Eukaryota > Metazoa > Chordata > Aves > Passeriformes > Rhipiduridae > Rhipidura > Rhipidura dahli. The sequence continues at coordinate 313,235 of VXAC01002038.1, forward strand.
AGTCTTATACAAAGGACCGAGTTCTTTAAGGATATCGAAGTATTCTTGTCCATGTGAAGTGAAAAACCTTTGTCTGATATCCTGTGCAGTGTTTATGTGTGGGCTGTGTGTGTACTTACATTGAGCATTGCTGCCCTTTGCTTTGCCTTGTAGTTTCTGTGCTGCGCATTGTTCTGAGCTTACCTGGGACAGATACGTGCAAGTAGATGAGTCTTGGTGGACTGTGCAGAGCTCAATCCAATTCCATGCAAACATCCAATGTCTTTTTAGATGCACTTCAGTGTAACCTGGCCACTGCTCTGTGGAGCAGAGATCTGGCAGGAGAAGCCTGTGAATTGTGCTTGCTACAGGGGCCTCTCAGGAGCAGGGGACTGCCAACACATCCTCAGTTGGCTGAGGAATTAACAGGGCTCTCTCTCTACCTGGTACCAGGTGAAGGATGTCTCATACTCCTGTTACAATCCCAGGAGAGCTGGTACACTGTTCTCTCATTCCTGTGTTTGTATTACCACTGATACAAGTGGAATTTTCTATGTGGACAGAAGCTAGTTATGTTTGTGTAGGTATTTATTATGTGAGGTCTTGTCTGTGCAACCATTTATTATTTTTTATTCCCCTTGGTAAATGACCAAACATTTGTGGATTTGAAAACTAAAACAAATCTCTGAAGTCTTGATGGTAAATAAAGTTGAAGAAATGGAGATTTAGATACTGATATGGTCCAATTTGGTAAGACAATAGAAATAAATAAGTAGTGTTGAGTATAGGGCTGCTCTTACTCCAGTGCCTCAGTGTGTAAATGCTTAAGAACAAAAGCCTAAATCCCGTCATTGAGAGCAGGGAAGGAAAGGTAAAATGCTAGCAGTCATCTCCTTAATTCAGGCAAGCTGCAAAATACAGTGACTGTGTGAAATTTTACAAGAGAGATTGGCCTCTCAGCAAAGTGTGTGTGTGTGTGTATGGTGAGCAAACTAGGTGCTGAAGTACTAGTAGATACAAATGTGTTATTTCTTGCATCAAGAGTATATTAAGAGATTTGAGGATGAATAGGAAATCAAGATCAGTGCCCTGGAGACTTTACAAACCGAGTAGTCCATTGTAATTTGTTTGTTAATTTATAAAGAGAGATTTTTGGGGAGTGTCGCACAATGCCATTATGGTCCTCAGGGCTGACTTTTGCATTTAGGTATCCATGCATCACTGAAATCACTGGGATATGCTAGCTTTAGCAGCAAGATAGCTGACTAGCCAAACCAGTTCCTTCAGAAGGTGTCCTTATGTTCCTTGAGCACGAACTGCCTTTGCTTAATAGCTCTTCAGAAACAAGCCTAGTGGAAGGTTTACTTCATTTTAGGGAGAATGACAGTACCTTCATGGAATGGTTTTGCATAGAAACTGTTGATTTTGCTACAAACTCCTGCTCTGGTCCAGGTTTCAGTAGTCTGTGTGCATCAGAGTACAGTCACACTGAGTGTGAGAGTAGGTTATTCCAGAGAGAACTGATACTCAGAATTGGTGTCAGCGTGTTATGTTATAAACACTGACATTTACAGGTATGAGAATTTGTGTTAAATCTCATGTTAGACTTGGATCTGTATTGCAGAAGGGTTTGTGTAACACGAATTTGACTAGTAGAACTTTATTTGAGGGGGCCAGTACTGGCTATATTCACAAAAGCATCTTCTGGCTGCTCTGTATTAGGAACTCTTCCTGGGGTGACCTGGCTGACAGCCCTTTATAAATCTAGACTAGTCAAACTGGGGGTGAGGTCTAATTCTGTAAAAAGATTACTTTCTAGATAGAATAATTGTCATTTTGGAAATGTGTGAATTGAATTAGGCACCTTCTAATGGTGTTTATAATTTCTCAAACCCCCATTCTGCTGTACTGCTCTCTACTTGAGCATCTACTAGCAGAAAATGAGCTTCTGTCAGCCAGGGCTCAGGAACCTGGCACAGGAATCACACTCAACTTGGCTGGGAAATTGATAGTTTTATCAGAAAGTTATTAGGAAATGCAGCAGAGCTGTTATTTGCTTCTCAGTGGAAGGATCATCCTCACTTCTTGATTGCTTCAGTAGGAGGTGCATAGCCTGCAATGCCCACTTGAGCAGCAATTTCTGCACTGAGAGGGAGAGTCTGTCTCACCCTCACCTCAAGGTTAGCTTGAGCAGCATATCTTGCTCTAAGTGCAGAACTTGCCTCTCTGGGTCTTGAGCTTCACCCAGCCCCTGAGAGAGGGACCATGGCCAGGGGCTGTGTGATGCTGAGGTCTGTGGCAGGGGAGCAGGGATAATGATGAGGGACCCCTCACCCCTGGGATGCACCCTTCAAACAAGGCTGATGCAGTGCCACATGCCTCTGGTGATGAGGGTGGTGTAAGAGCTGTGTTGGATGTGGCTGAGCAGAAGGGCTCCATTCCTGAGGACCACTGCTGTTCATACCTGATGGCTTTAGAGAGCTCAGGAAATGCATGAAGACATGGAGGGCCTGCACCGTGGGTTTATCAGCATTGTGTGGGTGTTGGTAGAAAGTGTTCAGGTGAATGATGTTTTTCCAGGGATGAATGGTACACAGTGTGGAAATCCACTGCTTGATGTTTTGTGTGGACTTTGACAGTCCTTGTTCAGCTTAATACAGTATACACTGATCCTGTTAAATACATATGGATTTGATCTTCTCCTGTGCCCCCTCTTCCAAGAACTTCCAGGAACACTATTGTAGGTACAGTATGAGACCTAGTGGTGTTTCAGTCCATTCTGATGCTACTTTTTGACTTCCAACTATGGCAAACAGAGTTGTAATGCTTCCTTTTTTATGGCTGAATTCTGCTGACCTAACAGTATTGAGTAATAGTGTATTTTTTTTTATTTCAGAAATAGTTACAGAACATTTGGCATTAGTATTTGCAGAAGAAGAAATTCTTAAAGAACATGTGGAAAAAAAAAAAAAAAGATGTAATTCTCTGTACAGAGAAGTTGAACCAAAATAAATGTCTATTTCTGCTGAAACAAGATGGTTATTTATTAGCAACTGTGACACAACTTTGTAGTTCATCTTACAGGGAGAATGTGTAGGTGTGGGTCTTGTGCTCTCTGTTTAATATTATTGAGGATTGCTCAAAGGAAGAAATATGAGAAACCTACCTGTGAGATTGTGTGTTTAAACAGGAAATTTTTCTGATGACCAGTGTGAAAAGATGCAACCACGTGGGTTGGCCATTGGTAGTGCTAGCACTACCACACCACACCTTTTAAAAATTATTTTTTAATGAACAGAAGGCATAGATAGGAGAGAGAAGCACTGGATTTCTGTATCCCATAGGGATGTATGAACTTTTCTTTTGAAGCTTCAATGCAAAGTGTGTTTTGCCTGTTGACAGATCCGTGCAAGGCAGATGCAGGGATCCTCCTTCTGCCAGCGTGCCTTCGTCTGCCCAGCACATCTGCGTACATGAAAGCAAACATCTACGTGTTCACATGCATGTTCTACTAGCAGAGTGCATTGAATCATGGGTGGCTTTTGTTTGTTTCAGTGGTTGAAGAGGGAAAAAAAAAAAAACCTAGAAACAAGAATAACTTGCAGTCACACTGAAACAAGTATGTCAGGGGTGGTTTAAGTGAAGTGAAAAAACAAAACCAAAAACCCAGCAACAAAACACCAAGAAAAAAAGTCCTGTTTTAATGTAATCTGGAAGATCAAATTTGACCTGAGACCATTTCTTTTCAAGTTGTGCAAGAAGCAAAATGAAATGTTGTTTGAAATGAAAATTTGCAGGTTTATTTTGAAAATACCAGAATACCACTTGATTTTCTTATACCTCCATCACACCTAGGTTTTGGCCAAGGCATGTTAGCTGAGCTTGGCTCAAAAAATCAAGGTTTTGGGAGTGGGGTAAACTGTCATTTGTATACACATTAATAGTTCTGCTCTGATCTCTCTGAACACTGAGATGAATGAAATCCAAAATACTTGTGATAACTTTTTGCTATTTCCATCAATTGAGATAATGAAATAGAGAGAAATAAATATGTGTAAATTAAAAGAAGCTTGGTATCCACTACCTCCCTGGACTCGACATGCTTGGTGCCTTCACCTTACCGTGCTGAGCTCCGCAGGAGCAGCCCGAGGCTTGCCGGCTCCTTGCTGGAGGTGCCGGGGCAGGCGGGCCGGGGCTCTGGGCAGGGAGGGTGACGCTGCCGAGCGGTAGCAATGCCCCAAGGGCCAGCCACACTTCTGTGGGGGTTAAAAGCCTTCTTGTCTAGCGGTTACCTCTCTCTGGTGGCTTTACCTTGCCAAGGTGCTGTGTGAAGGGTGGGCAGCCCCCGTGGGAGTATCCTCCAGCTTCTTGGAAAAGTGGGGAATTCACTAGCCCCCCTCCATCCCAAACGGAAAAACTAAAAATGTTCAGGGTCAGCAAAGGCAGCTGTGCCAGAACCACTCTGCCGGGGTAGATGGCTCCTTCTGGGTGAAGAGACCAGAGGAGTTGGATGAGTCGGCAGGGACCGTGTCAGACAGGATGTTTTCTGGGGAAGAGGTGGAAGGAGGGAGAAGAGGATATAAACCAGCTGTCTTGATGACAGGATGGTAGTAGTTTAACTCTGGCTTTTATAAAGAGAAAATTATCACTTTGTGGGAAGAGGGTTTGTATGTTTGGTAATCAGAACATGGTGGCATAATCCCTGCCTTCCCATCACCAGATTCTGCAGTAAACATGAAGATAACCAGGAAAGCCCTGGAAATCGGCCACTCTTGGCACCGGGGCACTGCGAGCTCGAACAGCACTTTTCCTAGATAGGGAAAAGTATTGTTTTACCTACCATGAGTCAAGGGATCAAAACCACAGACTTTGAATGCTTGCCTGAGGCAACACATCTGGCCACTGATGAAGTTGGCTGTTAGCATTTTGGCCTTTCACCCCATGCCCAAGCCAAGGATAAACACTGCCTGGAGTTGAAGTTGACCAACATCCTACTTGGGACCTACTCGCAAGCTTTGGAAAAACGTCTCACGCGGAGCATCGTTCCTTCAGTTTCCTGAAGGCCCTTGTGTGTGTCCTTCCCTGGAGACATGTCCCTTGATGGAGGCTGTCTGGAGCCTGGAATGAGGTGACCTGTGGTGGCACGCATCTGGCTTGGCTCCTGGCGACTGAAGCGTGCTCCTTGTTCCCTGCCTGTGGTAGGGCTCTGCGTGCCTGGCCCCTTGCTCCACTGCCCCGGGAAAGCCCCGGCACCTCCTGAAATAGCAGCAGTGTGAGACAGGAGCTGCAAATCAAGGTTGGGTGTAAGCAGATGTGAAGTCTGAATTGTTTCCTGAATTATGCTTTCTGTGTAGTTGCGGCACAGTTATGGTGGCAATTTTCATGTTTGCAAGGCCTAACTTTGAAAAAAAAAAACCCAAAAAGCAACCAAGCAAAAAAAAAAAACCCCATTGTAGCTGCTTCTGTTTGGGGATATGGATTCACTCTCCTTCCCCCCATTAAGATCTCAGACATATGTGCAATTCTGAAAGTTGAGTTTGATTCACATCTGAGGCAGTGGATGTTTCTTCTTGAGAGCTGTGCACTTCAGTTCTGCAAAGTGAAATTATGGCTGCATGTGCAGTTCCCTATTACTAAGCAACTGTTTGATCTTGAAAATACTGATTTTTCCAATAGCATTAATTAATTCATTACATTAAAATTAATTTTTTTCTAAATTAAGTTCACAGTGTTTTTGTAGAACAATGATGTTTTCTGAAGTTCACTCAGGAGGTAAGAGTAAAGAAGGAGGCAGGGTTCAAGGAAGAAGCTTGTTTTAGCAGTTGGGTCAGTTATTTCAACAATGCCTTTAGCGAAGAAGCAAAAGACTGTTTGCACAAATCAGTAACTAGTTCCCATGATTCAGATTTAATCATGTAGCTCAAGTCATTTGAATAAATAAATGACTTCTAGTAAGTGAGACAACCTCTGCAATTAGGATGGCATGCTGCATATTTCATGTCATTTATTATGTGGTTTTCAATAGATATGATTAAGCTGGTTTACACTTGGAATGCTAGGTAGCATTTCAACACAAGCCACTTAACCAGAGCTTACATTGAAATTAGGTGCACATTTGTTTTGTACAGGTGCCATTGCGCTGTATCTTCTACACTTACGTTTTCTTGTGAATTTTCTACAAACAGATACTCAACAGGAAAAAGAAGTCACCTGGCCCAGGGCACCTCCATTTTCTATAATTGTGGCAGGCAATTCTCAGGCAGGTGCTTCCCAAATATTTACAGTTGCTGCAGCATTAGCTTTCCTTCATGTCTTACTTGGCCATCAACTCCCATGGATGTGCATAACCAGAGGTGCAGAAAACTGCTTTTCTCAGATGTGTTCATGGATTACATGCTGTCCTTGGTGTTTCCAAGGGGATGTGCTTCATGGGTCACCTGCAGCTTCTGCTGTTGGACTTGGAATGAGAGCATTGCAGTTCAGTGTAGAAGACAAGGAAGAAAAGATCTTCTTGGCCTTTGTTTCCAGATGTGGTTATTTCGTAGTTTCTCTTAAATTAAGTGGCTATATTATCAAATTGAAAAATCCCAGGTGGTTTTGGTGTTGTGAAAATGCATGGTCACTTTACTACTCTGTTTGTACCATGGACAAAACAGTATTAATTTCAGAAAATACACCCCGGATTATCAAAGGCAATAAGTAGCTCTGATTGAAGGGGGCATGGAGAATAGGTAAGATTTGGGGCCTACTGGCCAGGTGATCGTCTGCTCTATTCAGGAGAAAATTTTGCTATCACATTTCTTTCCAACTTTTTCAGTTAATATAACATGAAAGGTACATTAGACACAAGGGATACCTATTTGATAAAGGAGACTTTCAAAATAATGAAGATATCAGATCCTCAGTGCCAGACAAAAACATTATTTTGTATATGTGATCAGTATTTCTTCTGAGAATGGAAGTTACAGTTCTCCTGCCTGAAGGCATTGGTGGTGAATTCTGTACAACATTTAGAAGCTGGTAGAAAAAGAAAACCTTCATTTCCTTTAATCATTGGGAAGCAACAGCTGTGATATGAGCAGACATGACTAATGTTTGACAAATTTGTTTCTCATGTGTTAAATCTGAAGGTTCACAGATCATCTACTGGGCACTTGAAGACAAGGAAACCTTCCCTCACAAAAATGTGGGGGAGGTATCCTCAAGTCTCTGGGTGACTGGTTGGCACAATGTTTTGGAAACTGCTGAACATTAAGCACCTTTAGTCAAAAGCTGTTACAGTAGTGGAGTGGTTTTTCTCCTCCATTTTTACTGCAACCTATTTCTCATGAATGGAATTTTGACATTGTCGTTTCTTGAACAGGATTCAATTTGTTTTACTGCTCTTCAGACTAGTTCAGCACCAAGTACATGCTTTTTTTTTCCTTTCCCATTAAAAACAAACAGAAAACCCCAAGTGAAAAAACAATTAAACCAGAAAAAAACAAACCTTTTTTTTTTTTTTTTTTGGAAGCAGAACTGTTAGTTGGCAAAATCCCGACTCTGGAAGCTGATTTGTCACAGCTAGACTGTAATTGAAGCTGTTAGGTTTCCACATGAGCATGGGTTTTGCACCACAGAGCAGTGTGTAGGACGTGGGGCCCCTGGCATTTGATGAGAGTTGGGAAGTGGTGGAAATGTGACTTTGACTTCTCTCCCTTAGCCTGGCTCTGAAAACACTCCCTAAAAACCAAGCTGTCAGAAAACCTAGTAACAAGCACATCTCGCCTCCCTCAGGTACTGATCTAGGTCTTTTCTAATGGAGACCTGTGGTAATGTGAACAGAAGATGAACTATGCCCAGGAAGAGAGATTTTTCCACCTCAGGTTCCATATTTGAATTTTGACAGGTATCAGGATGCTGAGACTGTCAGTGTGCTGAGACACAGTTGCCAACAGGGCACTGATTGCCTGTACAAATGGACCATTTGGTGTGTTTGGCTTTCTAATGAAAAAACCCCTTCTAGCTGGTCCTTGTGCACTCAGACATGTTGGGGACAGAGCACAAGCTTCCATTTGAAGTTTCACTTGTGTAGCAGAGGATGGTAAACATGAGAATTGAGCTGGTGTCTGTGCAGTAGACTGAGTGAGGTGCTTGCCAGGTGGTGTCAGCTGCACGCTTTGCCTTTATTGTTGTGTTTATACCATCTGGGTAGATGGTGATGCCATTATCACAACCCCAAAATTAATGGCAGAAGTCCAGTCTTCAAGAGTAGGAGCAGGGACAAGTATTTCACAGCAGATCTGGAAGGGGAAACATGCAAGACAGATTTATGTTGTGTGTTCAGCTTCCACCTACCTGTAAGGATAAATAGTGGAGTTGCAGTGGTTTTAATTTGGTGTAAAAGTAATTTGTAGTTCATAATTTGATCTCTTGCAGTGAGGAAGTCTGCAGTAGGAGGTGAAGTCAAAATTTGAACATCTTCAATTATCTGGTAGGATCTGATTATTTCTTAAAGCATCTGTGTTAGGATACATGCCCAGTTAATGGATCAGTTTGATATTTCTTTTTGTTCGTGATTTGAAAGGATGACCATTGAAATGCTCTCTTATTTCCATCCGGTCTTCAGAAAGTAATTAAGTGTTGAACAATGGTATTGTCAGTCTGTTTCCTACCTAATAAGCTCTGCAAGGTGCTCTTGTTAATGATTTTATTATTTCAGATCTGCTCTTGTTCTCTCTTTCCCTCCTTAATGAGGCAGATCCCCTAGGCAGCATCAGTTTATCACAGTTGTCTAAAGTAGATGAACTAATCCAGCACCAAGGAAGTTTGTGTTCAGCCGTGTGTAAGATGCTCCCAATCAGAATGTGCAGATAATTCTCGCTGACACATGAAAGACTTAGCATGTGCTGAAAAAGGAAGAACAGACCCTTTTTCTAAATGAGGGTCATCTTGATTTGAACAGCAGCAGTCTGGTTTGCATCAATGAGCACATGTTATTGAGTGAATTAAGAGTAAAAATAGCTAATTAACACTTCTCTGTTTCTTTTTTGTCTGGTCATTAGTTACTACAAGCCAAATTAATTGCTGACAGCATAGAGCATGGAAGGGTGTCAATGACAAACTCGGGTCAAGAACTGAATCCTTTGATGTTCTGGAGAGAAATATTGCCTCTTTTATTGTATTGCATGTATCATGTAATTTAATACAGGTATGGTTAGCTAACATCTATATTTTGTATTTCAACTTATGAAGAGAAAATCTGAATTAGTTGTTGGAATTTGAAAGACAGGCTATTTTATCCTGTTTTAGTATGATACCTATTGGATCCTATCTGTGGACTAAAATACAGTTTCAAAGACTTGGATCATTTCAGAAATAGCAAACATATGACTTCTGAGTAAACAGATTATAATAGAGAGGATTAGAAAAGGGATTGTTGTGGGTCAGCACTGTACTATGGAGAGGGATGATATCGTACTGGTAATCTCAGTGTTGGGCTTAATGGCCCATAAACTCTGATAAAAGCTTTTGTGTAATTGTCAACAATGATTCCATCCATTGTTGAATTGCCAGTGAATGTCTTCAGGTCCTGCAATAAATTGCTACCATCAATTGTGTTTATGTAATTTCATGAAATAAGACTTTCACTCTGAAGATGTAATAACTCTAATAATAATAAAAATTACTGTCAGCTAAAAATTAATGGCTCAGGTCCACAATTGCTGTAGCTGCCCACAAATCCCTTACCTGGCTTGAGCTGAGGTGGGTTTACATCTGTGGTTCCTGTGTGTAGAGGGCAGGCACTTTTTCATTACCTCTGCTGGGTGCTCACCAGGTCAGCAGAAATAGGTAATATCAGTGCAGGGTTTGTATGAAAATTAAAAAAATAGTTTAATTTTACTATATTTCTACTCTGTTGTTAGCTTTCAATGTGGAGTTTTTGGCATTACAATTATTAGAACATGAACATTAAAAAGGCTTAATTACTTTTATAAGCATTAGTACTCCATTTTAAAAAAGAGGTGCAGAAGCAGTTAAATTTTGTCTGTAACTTACAAGCTGTGTCAATGTATGGTCCCTTTCAAATTGTTTTCACAGCCACTACCTTCCTATCTCTTTTTTATTCCTCTCATCCCTTCCACATGATTGGTTAGATAAATTACTGGCCACAGTGTGATGCAAAATGGGCTTTAATCCAAAGTGGGAAGAGAAGGAAGTTCTTTTGCAAGAAAATAAATAGCATATTTAACAGTGCATTAAGCAACACAGCTGTTAATACTGCACTGATAATGCAGTGAGGAGAGCAGGAAAATATGTCATTAGTTTAGTCAAGCAGTGAATTGCTCCAGCTCTGGTGTTTCATTGGTGATATTCAACATATCCAATGCAGATGCATTGATAATGCGAAACTTAATGAAGAGTTGAACATGGACTTCCCACCTCTGCAGCATGGGATAGAAAGGAGGAGCTGGTTTACTTGCCTGCAAGTGGAGTTTCATTTTTATAATCTGGGAAGGAGTGGAACAGAAATGTGCTAAATGGGCACAAAGTCTGTCCTCCTAGAGTTACAGCTTGTTAAAGCTTATTTGCTTTATTTTCTTTAGGGGGTGATGGTAGAGGTAGGAAGGTATCTTGAGGAAATATATTCCCCAGTCTTCACCTATACAGACAGCTTCAGGAGTTCTTTACCCAGAAAAATATAGTTCTTAAGTTAATGATGTTGAATGGCCCATCGATAAAATTGCTTGCTCCAACTCCACCTTCCTGATGTATTTGACAGTGGGTGGTGAAGTGGAATACAAGGAGGGCCTCAAAATTATTTGGCTTCCCAGCTTCAGAACATGCAGCTTTGAAAAAAAGCATTGCAGCTACATGCATGGAATCTTACGCAAAAGGTAAAATTGTGGAGAGCTGGAGGAGAGAGAAGAAAATCTGAAACTCTTGCTTCTCAGTTAACACTGTGGCAGAGACATGAATTTTCTCTTCAGGCTCAATCCAGCAAACTGTAGGCATCATATTCTTTTGAAGTCTGTGGATATTTTGCCTGCCACTGCAGGTTCTGGCTTTTTTATTACTTTATTTGCCTAAGAAAACTCTTCTCATCTAGTTTAAAGGGAAAATCTGATAGGGAATAGCACACTGTGTTATATGAACACTATGCCAAAAAGTAGTTCTCCCAAAACAGAAGGTAAGATGATAATCACATCCCAAGATTTTATGGTATCAGTGTTGTAACTTGAAATGAGCCTTTTGCCTGGGTAAGGCAAGTAAATCTAGTAAGTACATATTCTGGTAATTGTCCTTCCACTTTCTTTTCCTAAATGATTGTTTCTAGATACATTTTTGGATGTGATTAATATGGGTGAATTCTATAGGCTCTGTAAAGTGCTATGGTTTCAGGCATTGTTTTCTGCCAGCCAAAGCAGTGGTCTCATGGTTTAGCAAAAAGGAGGTATCTCTGAACTTGCTGGAATGAACTTGATGGAGTAGAGTGGCCTTTTCCTCACTCACTGGATGTGTTGAAGCCAAAGTTTTTGCATGGGAGCTCTTGCAAAGAAGCCGTGTTTGTGTAGCATACACCTCTCTCTCTCTTCCTGAGAAATATTTACTATAGACCTGAGATAATCTGTTAATATGTAATTCTTAGTACATAGAAGCCTCTGGCACTCTTGCTTTATCATTTAAGAAGAAATGGTGTTACCACAGCAACTGCTTTGCCACCTGGTACGGAAGCAGCTCCTGTCTATGTAGCGCTTATAAAAGTACATTAGACAGATTTTTAAAGTGCATGGAGCTAAAGTGAGAGTAGGAACTTCACACTTGGTGAGTGCTACAGTGGAAGAAGGGCATGAATTTGTTCAGAAGTTGAGAAAAGTTCTTAATGGAAATAAATAGCAATAGATCTAATTCAGCAAGCTCTTTGACAGATGCATTATTTCAAGTCCATGTGCAATCCCTTTGAAATCAGCTGAGTTCTGTATAGGGCTAAACTTCATACAGGTTCAAGAGTTTTGTTTTACAGGTGACAAGAGTTACATTGTCAAAGGGAGTGATGGTTTTGAGAGGCTCCAATGGTGACACTTTTGTAGGGTGTGACTGGTGAGGGTAGATACTTGGCATTTCTCTACAATGAGCCACTGAAAATGACTGAAAGGGAAGTCATGAGTAACTGGAAATATCAGAAGTTTTGATTTATGGATAGTTTTGAATTTTGGACAAGGTATCATTTTACATTTGTGCATCACCCGTATTTTATACAGCAAGGAATCTGTATTGAGGGGTGTGCATATAAAGATGTTTTGTTGTCTGTTAAATGTTAGAGTGGTACATTATAAAAGTTTCTGTATTATAACATGTAATTGTTTTAGGGGAGGCAACAGACCTAGGAAAGACTAGGAAAGGTTTTAAGCTAGTCTGAACCTAATAGTGTAAACCTATTACAGTTTTCCTTTTAAGATACTGAGGTGTAATACTTTTAAGATACTGAGGTGTAAGAAGACCCTGTTTCTTACACAGCTGAATGTTCTGAGCTGAACCCAAGCCCTGGTGAAGCTATAGGTTTTCATTAAAATGCCTTTGAAATTTCACCAGTTTTGCATGAAAGCCACGCTGGGTTGTAAGGCAGCTTTCCCTTCCTAGCCTGGGTCAGGTAGACACAAACACTGAAAGATCAGTTTTGGATGATTTCTGAACCTCTACCTTTTACACCTTCACTGTGGTATAACCCACAGCACTTAAGATGGCATTCCTTCACTGTAACCCCCATTCTGACCTTCCTCACGGATTCTCTCTCTTGGTATCTATCTTTACTGTGGCTCTTACTTTAGGGTGGTGGAGCAGGTTTATACTTGATAACCATCCTACAGTCTCAATATGTTTTGTTCAAACAAATGCCAGAAGGACTTGGATGTTCACTGAGTTAAAGGCAGCACTAGTGACTGTATCCTGGGACTGGAAACAGCACCTTGTGGTGCTGCCCAAAGGAGAAGAAAAACCGATCAAGAGGGGTCCTCAAGAAGTTTCTTCAGAAACTCAATTTAGTTCTGGTACAAATATGCCAGGGGAGTCCAGTGCATTAAAGCTATTTTGTGCATGTTCCCAGTACTCCATTAAATGAATAGGTTTGCAGTGAAGGTGTTCAGACATGTAACGTGTATGATAATTTGCCTGAGACAACAAAAAGAAGTCAGTTTGTAGTTAAAAGCAGAGTTTTAAATGATATATTCTGTGATTTGTATGTAGTGCTTTAAATGTACTACAGCAAAAATTGAATGTAGGCAGTGATTTATCTCAGAAATATACATCCACCTTCAAAAATCCAGCCTGTTTGCCTGATATCTAATTAATCACTCACTTCTGATGGTAAACTCAATGTTACGTTGGGAATGCTTTCCAGCACTAGCAGGTTCTTAACAAGCTTCTTGAGATGCATATTAAAAATTCTTTTGGAGATGTAGAGGTAGAAAAGCTTAGAAGTCTGATGACTGTTTATCTCAAAGGAGTTCCCAGGGCAGAGGAACTGGGTTCCCCATTCATAGTGGTTTAACCAGGTAGTGAATTTATTTGTTCATCTGCTCACAGAGACATTGAGGGGACAGTCTATTTTGAATTTTAAAATTACAGACAGTGGCATTATTTCAGTGCATGAAGTTCAGGGCCTTGCCTAAAGAATGTGGTGGTAGGTGGGGTTGATGCCTGAAAACAGCCTTTTGTCCATAACTCAGCCTGTGCACAGAGTGGGTGACTGATGTCAGGGAGAGAAAGCTTCCCAAGGTTTAGAAAGTTATGTCATGGACTCCATATTTCACTGCACCACATTTATTTATAATGCTTAGTGCTCCCAGTTCAAAATGCACGTGTTCCTTTGCTGTGTTTCCTGCTTGTATGCAACATGACATGCTAAAGAAAGAGAGCTTGCTTTAGCTATGGACTAAGTGAAACACCAGAGGCTTCTGAAAGCCAGGCAAGATTGTTAGCATATTTTCCCTTACAGGAAGGACTAGCAAACATTTACCTGTGCTGCAGGCAGCTGCATGGGCAGCTGTTATCTAAAGCTAACACTGCTTTCACATGCACAGGTGTGAAAAGGGGACGCTATGAGTGTCTGCAGCATTGTGATACCAAAACTGTAAGGTCACATTCTACCCTTAGGTAAATCTTCTGCAGCCTTGCTGAAATGCTGGGGTACTGTGCTCAGGTCTGAGAGCAGACCTGGGTCTACAGCCAGGAAAAGCAATGTTCAAAAGCAGGGATGCAAGTCTTTCAGGTTTGCCCCAAGTCAAGGCTGTCATGTGTAAAGGACTTGTTAAAAAAAAAAAAGTTTGTCCTTTATGATTCATTGCAGAGAAGTCCTATGCCATAGTCTTCCAATTACTTTTAGTTGTTTTGGGTATTTATTTCAGGCCACTTTAACTGCAATAAGGAATTTTGCAGAGAAATCATAATCTGTTGCAGATCAAGCAGGGGATTTTGTCTTAGTGTCTGAGAATAAGTGCTGGAATAAGTATGCCCAAGAAAAAGATACCCCGAGGAGCAGCTAAAATTACCTGAATTCAAGTATCAAATCCTTACCAAGCTCTGGGTTTTGGGGAGAGCTTTGGTTCTGGTTTTGTTTGGGTGTGTTTGACTGGACTGTATAGGCATCAGAATAATGGATTTCCCTCGAGATAGTCAGAAGGGGATTATAAAATCAGGATCTGGGTATTGTAATTGTCTGCACTGTTGTATAGATTTGGTATGGTCCAAGCCCCACCTCCCAACCCCAGGTAATTGTGCATTATCGAGATTTCTATGCTGCACTACAAGGTGTGTGTGCTAAAGAGACTCCATTTTCTTAGCTGTAAAACAAAGGTTGCATGAAGCCAAAGCAGTGCTTAAGTGCTGGGGCCTTAAAAAATGCTTGTGTGTGCATGTTTGGAAACAGCCATAAAATCCACTGGTTTGGGGAAATGTACCCACTACTAATTGCCTCTGACTTTCCAAGGAGTGTGTGGGCACCCTGAGTGCCAAGCGCTGTGCTGGGACTGCTGCCCTGTGGGTGCGTGACGCCCGTGTGGGGGCTGGTGACACCCATGTGGGAGCTGGTGATGCCGACATTGGAGCTGGTGATGCCCGTGTGGGAGCTGGTGATGCCCATGCTGGAGCTGGTGATGCCCATGTTGGAGCTGGTGATGCCGACATTGGAGCTGGTGATGCCCATGTTGGAGCTGGTGACGCCCGTGTGGGAGCTGGTGATGCTCATGTAGGAGCTGGTGATGCCCATGCTGGAGCTGGTGATGCCCATGTTGGAGCTGGTGATGCCCATGTGGGAGCTGGTGACGCCCGTGTGGGAGCTGGTGATGCCCATGTTGGAGCTGGTGATGCTCATGTGGGAGCTGGTGATGCTCATGTGGGAGCTGGTGATGCCCATGTGGGAGCTGGTGACGCCCGTGTGGGAGCTGGTGATGCCCGTGTGGGAGCTGGTGATGCCCATGTTGGAGCTGGTGATGCCCATGTTGGAGCTGGTGATGCTCATGTGGGAGCTGGTGATGCCCGTGTTGGAGCTGGTGATGCTCATGTGGGAGCTGGTGATGCCCATGTTGGAGCTGGTGATGCCCATGTGGGAGCTGGTGTCTGGGCATGCTGGAGGAAGGAAGGCTCAGCCTGCCCCGTGGCTCCTGGCACCGCTTACAGCTTTGGCGTGCTGGCCCAGCTCTGCACCTTTGCTCTTTGGCCCCAGCCTGGCATCTGCAGAGGTTTGTGCCTCCTTGATAAGCTGGGAGGTTGTGTTTGGGTTAGGCATGATTCACCCTGTTAAAACTTCTCTAGGTGAGGACTGTGTAACTGCTTCCTTAAGGTCCCATTAATTTATCTGTCCATGGCACTTTCTTGCAAAGTCTGTCAGGGTTTTTAAGGTGTGGACCAATAGAAAGCAAAACAGGGAAAAAGAAAATAAACAAAAAGTTTTAAAGCTTTGAACTATATGTTATCTTCAAACTGTCATTGGTCATGACTGCATATTTATTAGTTCACAGCTTTAGGATATTCTGCTTTTATTAATATTGAGAATTAATCTGCACTATTTTTTTCTGCAGCATTAGCAGCAATCCTCTGGCTGAATACAAATGAGGTTTTTTGCTGCAATCCAAATTCAACTGTGGGTAAAGACTTAAAGAGGATATTTATGAGGCATCTACATGTCACAGTGAATTCTGGTTTGAGTGTTTGCTTTTTTTTGTTTCTTGGCTGGGTTTTGGGTACTTTTTTAGTGACACTGCTTTCTGCAGCATACCAGAATAACAGGTGGGATATTTAAATCTCCATTCTTACTTTTGTTTTTTAAAGCATTTGATACCATAGAGGCCTAAGGAGTGCATAACCTATTTCCATTGAAAGAGGGTTTGGTCCATTTGCAAAATCTCAGTACAGTAGCTGCTTTGCAGATTTTACATTATTTCTGAAGACAAAAGGCCTTTATGAGCTAAAACTAGCCCTGCAGTATTTGGGAAGCCTGCAATAGGTGCTGCACAACTTCTGCACTTATCTATTATACCACCAGGATAGAGACTGAGATGTGAGGAAGAGGGATGGATACTTCTTGGCCAAGGAACCCAATGCCAGTCTTGGTCATGTTGTGTTTGCTTTATTTTCTCCCGAGCTGGGATAGGTGTGTTCCTTTGCTCAGCCACTCGCCTGTTGCCCTCACCAGAAGTTTTCGCTTGGCTGAGCACTCTCAGGGCTGATATGCACCTCTGGACAAAGCTTCATAGGAAGGAAAGCATCTGATAGCTGGGAAGAGTGGAGAAGAGCACTGTGTGATGGCTGTCCATTCTATGGTCTGATTAAAAAGGTGCTCCTTCCCCATAAGTTTTATTTCTTTTTAATTGAGTGTTTTCTTTTAAATTGCGTGCATTGGACAGGCAACGCAAAATGCCCTTGATAACCTCATGGTGTTTTGAAAATGCATGTTTGTTCTTCAAGCTTGTTTTGTGTCTTTGTCCTGGGCCCCATTGTATTGGCAATTTAAATCCATTAGAAAGAGAAACAAGTCTCCACAGATCCTGTTATGTACAACAGCTTCACATTTAAATTTGAAGTGTAATCATGCACAAACATTGACTTGACCAGTATTGCTACTGGCGTTCATGTTAAGTGGATAGTTTAAGGCTTAATGACCCCTTTGAAACCAAGTGCTTGCTTTCTGTCATGTATTGATGGCACTGTGTGAGGCCAGCAATTTAATTTCTTTTTCTTTTCAGTGATTTTTAGGAAATGTTTTAACTACTGGCCTGGTTTATTCACTCCATTACCCACATTGGTTTAGATGTAGCTGTTTGGACAGGGCACGTGCCATCCAAACCTAGCTGGTTCATGTAGCATCCTCAGGATTTCTTCTCAGATTTGGTGAATGCTTGTTAATCTGCTTTTGCGATCATAATGCCAGTAGGATGAGAAATTTATGTGATGCAAGAGAAGATCCCTCAGGCCTGGGACCCTACAAAGCAAAGACAGTTTTCATTGGTGAGCCCAAGTCACCAGGGGTTCTACTTGAGGTAAGGTCTGAGAAGTTGGGAAGGCCCTGACACTGAGTGTTGCCCCATGTTTCTCCACAGAGTGAGCAAAAATCGCAAAGTACCTGGTTTCTGAGTATCTGCAATGAATGAAAAAGTAGTGCACAGAGGTCTAAAATGAAACTGAAAAATTAAATGGTTTGAGGTATGGTAATGGAACAAATTGCTGGATACTTTGGGATGAAGTACATAGAGATGGTCACTTTTTATGTCTCTTAACATTTATTTAACATAGGACAGGCCGGATGCTCTATGCTTGTTACATGGGATTGGCACTTTAATGCTTTTAGCCTCCTTCTCCTACCAGGGAAAAGTCTGCATCACCCACTGGCACTGACTGTAGCCTTGGGCTGTGGACTGAACATCCCCATCACTGAACATCAATGAACCTGAACAAAATCAAATGAAGCTTTTGCACCTTGTTATTCGTAGTTTCTCGTCCCATTATGATTTGGATTAATTTAATTTAAAAAGGCAGCTGGTAAAACCAAGAACATACTGAACTTGGCATCAGTCCTCTTGTGCAAGCCTGGGACTCATAAAATACTTGGACAGGGGATGCAGCACCTTCAGCAAGAGCCCCTGGCTGCTCCCCAGGACAGCTGCGGGGACGCTGCAGCCTCCTCTGCCAAACCAGGGTGTTGCAATCTGCAGCCACTTATGAGCACACAGGGTCTTTCCCACTAGCAAGCTTTCTTCCATGGAAAAATGTATTCCCAAAAGTGAAGACTGAGCCTGGGACCAGCCTGGGAGGGTCAGATAGCATCTTTCAAAATGCCACCCTGCAGCCCAGAGACTGAAGCCTTTGGTTATGTCTGCTCGTTGGGACACTTCACGGTTGCAGCACAGGGTGCTTCCCAAAGCTCTGTGTGTGTAACCAGAAGCAAAGGGGCTCTTGGGGAGAGGGCAAACCTCTCTTGGTTCATCCCTCATGGTGTTAAAGGAAATCCTGCTTCCAGATCAAGCACAGTGCTTTTCCACAGTGTTTCCAGGAGATCTTTCTACCTCTTGCCAAAGTGTTTGCATGCCTCTTCTTGTGGAGGAGCACAGGAAAGTGGGAGAAATCCTTGTGAAAGGCAGGGATATGGGGCTTTTGGCAGGCCTGTGAGCAAGGAGGTTTCTGACATTCCAGTTCTACCTTTGGAAAGTTTGTTGTCACGTTGTGTAGAAGAAGCTCTGCTTATGAAGTAATAACTTACTGCCCTCAGTTTAAGGAAATATGCAGTGGGTCTGTACCCTCATGTGGTGGATTCTGTGACCAGTAAACCTACAGTTTCTTTAAAGTCTGAAACTGAGGCGTAACTTTTATTTTTCTACTTAAGCTGTGCAGTTTGGCTGTTTGCAATATTCTAGAGAGGCATCAAAATTACTGTTGGCTTTCCCACAATAAATCTTTGACCTTCCCCATCATTTAAGCATTAGCAGATTCCCTGTACTGTGTATGGGGGTGGAGAAAAGAACTGTGGAGTTACACGCACATGCTGACACACACACACACATGTTTGTTAGCAGCTTCTAGCAAGCACTTGGCCTGTGGTCTCAAGGAAGCGTTTGGGGGATTTCTTTCCTCCTCTGCACAAAACTGGATGCAAAACAGTTATGCTGCAAAATGATATTGTACAAATTAGGGCAAAACTGTTACTCTGTGCAATTTGCATCCTGTTCAGCTCTCCCCCAAGTTCCCTGGGGGAGACCTGTAACATTTGTTGGTGTGTGTTCGTGCAGCCTCCCGCGCCCAGCCCAAGGGCCTCTTGTGGTGCTTGGCTTCTTCCTTCAAGCCCTCGGTGTTCACTTGCTGATCTGTCATCTGGCAATGGATGCAGAAGTTGAAACTTCATCTGTGCATGATGCTGACCACAGAGATGCAGCATGAAATGGAGTTTTTCCCATGTTCTGTTTCCATGAGTTTCAGACTTCAGCAGCTTGTGAGCTTTATGCAAGCTGATGGGTGCAAAAGGAGTGCTGAGAGCTGTAGGCATAGGGTAGGAAGAGAAGCAGAGAGGATGGTTTCAGGGCTGCACACATCTGTTACCTCCGTGCCACGCTCACAACAGAGCAGCAGGGGCTTTTTGACACTTTGGATTCTTTTTCGGTTCAGTTGCTCAATCCCAGATTTTGTTTTGTACGTTACTGTAGTTTCACATTTCACTGCAAATTATTTACTCCCTGTGCCAAAAATAGGAAGTTTGGAGAAAATACTGAGTAGGTTCAGAAAGGTTGAGAAAATACTTGTGTTGGAGGTGATTAGCTCCGTAAGTTCAGATGGAGCAGATGAACCATCAGAGCCAAGTGTGAAAATAACAGGTATGAGTTGTATCCATGGCAGATCCCAAGCCTCTCCCTTTGAGAATAAACCAGACAAAAGGGCATCTGTATGTATTTGATGGCTGAAAGATCTTATGAAACACAGAGCACGTCTAAAACAGAGTAAAACTATACATTGTATTACAAGTCCAGAGAACTATTGCTAGTTACTGGGTTTTGCTCAGCTAACATTTCTTCTCGGATGGAAAATATGAGGCTCTCCTTAGCCTGCACATTCTGCAATAACATTTTATCAGCAGGCAAAGTCTCATTAAATACACCCCATCGGCTGTGCTCGCACTGCCAATTTTTGAGTGGAAACATTGTATTAACTTGGCTGTTCCCTGCAGGATATTACTCTTGGAAAATTATAACAAAGTGAACAATCCCCAAATCAGCATTTTTTATTTGTAGCAAGCCATGATTTACAGCACGGTATGGATCTACGCCTGCCTGGAGAATTCCCTGTGTGCAGTGGCAGGGAAGAGCATGCAGTTCTGGGTTTGCCCAGAAAGCGTTGGTGTTACATGCACGCAGTGGTTTGGATCCACACGGGCTCTGTGCTTTGCTGTGTGTTACATGGAATGACTCACTATCAACTGCCCAAATCCAGGCTGTGCATCCGTTTTTGAGCCACAGCTTGTCTCATGCCTGGGAACGACATGCGCTTCCCAGGGCCGAAAGTAAAGGACAGGGGTTTGCCCCCTTGCCTCATCAGATCTCAGCCTGCTGTAACTTACTCCACCTGAAGACTTTACAAGGGAAAGCAAAAGAATTACTTCAATGTTCTAAACACTAAATAAAAATCCAGCATCAGTGTCTTTATAGAGGAGTTTCAGGATGTTCCGCAGGGATTATTAAGCATCCTTGCACTCTGAAAGTTTATTGCTTTGGAGCATCTATGGTCGCTAACTTAACTGGACAAAGCCAATGCAGTGGCTTAATTTGAATTTTGGAAGCTTCGAGTAAGCAGTGCCCTGAATGTCACTTAAAAGAGTAGAAAATTTTGCTGTTACAGGAAAAGGAGGAGACCATTTTTCTTCCCCCTGTAAAGTTTTATTTGTCAAGAGTAAAGCACTTCACTGCATGTCCATAGGTTCTGAGTAGTTGTTCTCTTGTATTTGCATAACAATTTGTATCAGCAAATGAAAACAGTTCAAGCTATTCACTTTGGCAGTTTCTTTTTGAAAAATGCAAATACTAAGTTGTAACATGCTGGAAATGTCCTAAGTCCTGGGGGCAAACCAACCCTTAGTGTCCACAGAGGTGTGGTTGGTGGTGCATTTCTGGATGTATTTACTTACATGTATCCATGGAAATACATGCCTATGCTTATTTTCACACATCTGCTGTATAGAAACCCTGATTCTTTAAAAACATTACCAATGGGCTTTTATCAGGCAGCCTTAGTCTAACTTGGTATCAGGTATTTCCTGACAAGTGGAGCTATTCCAGCACCGGTAGCTCTGAGACTGGCAGCTTTGGATACACAGTCTGTTGATATTGTTTTATGTTAAAAATAAAATTAAATAAAATTTACTCAGGGAAGGATAGTGCTTTTTCCATTCATAACATTCTTTTTTTTTTTTTTTTTTCCTTTCTTGCTGAAGCACTTGCAGAGTCTGGATGGGAAAGTTTGCTTCTCTTAATACCATTAGAGCTGAGGAGAAGGGGGTAGATATGCTTTGTACCACTGTACTTCATTCTCATCAACTCCAGTATGGCCTCTCCCTTTCATATTCAGTCCAACTTGACTTAATATTCTGCTTCAAAAGAGGGCAATTAAACAAAAGCTCTGCTCTTTGTGCCAGCATCTTTGAAGCCAACCATGAGACTCCATTCCCAGAGGATGAAAGATAATTTCCAAGGAGGCCTGAATTTTCTAGAGCGTAAAAAAATAAGTGGATGGTTTCACTAAATGGCTGTATTTATTAATAATAGCATTAACTGTCTCGTATGGGTCTACACCTGTTGATTTTTGCATTATTGTTCAGGTAACCAGCTCCATGTTTTCAGCACCAGGGAGGTGTAGTGAGTGGCGGCTGGTGCTGCTTCTGCCTGGAGAACAGGATGGAAGTGAAGCTGTCCAGTCTCTTTTTTACACTATTTTTTTTTAAGAAAGAGGGCTACAGCAATAGTTAGACCTGCCCTGCACCCTTATAGGTGATGAAGTTAAATGGAGTGGTATTTTGGGGGTACTGGGAAGTCACGTTATTTTCATTCATGTCCTGTGATTGTTCTGTCAGAGTGAAAGGACTTCTTTCATGGTTTTCTTTTTAATTTTTTTTAAACATTACAATACATTCACCAAGATGAGATTCTCCTTTCCAATTTGTCATTAGGAGTCAGCATATTTGATGCCTTTGTGGGTGGGCTCATAAAAAACCTGATCTTTCTTCATGTTCTTTGCATAATGAAGATGAAAAAGTTAAAACACCTCTGGGGGATTCTGGTAATTGAAACCTAATTCCCAGGTATTTAAGCATATGAATGTCTTTAAAGACAAGGCCAGAAAATTATGGGAACATCCAAGGACTTCATACATATTTGTGTGAGGGGAAAAAAAAAAATCACAGCTTTTTTTTTTTTTTTTTTTTAATCCAGTCATATTATTTTTTCTTGAAAACATAATGAGAGCTGCTAGGTTAAATAAGTAGGAGCAGCATATAAGATGTTTATTTGCAGCCCTACCACTCACTGACAGGAAAGCAGATGCTTCCTGTGTGGTTGCAACTCTGTTGAAATTCACTTAGAACTCCATGGAGTTGAGAAGAAGAGGTGTTATTCTGTACCTCACAGGTGGAAGTGCAATGAATTGAAAGGCCCATGCCAGAGCTCATTCACTAAAGCTCATGGGCTGTTCACAATTACATGCTCCAAACTTGTTCCTGCCTCTTAAAGATACGTGGGATTACTAACAGAAGATAAGGTTGGTAGTGACCCTAGTGTGGCCCCTTAGCCTCATTTGATCCTGCTGTGCAAACAGAGTGTGGAGAACTGGGGGAGGAGTCACTAATGTGAAAGTGGATCTTACTGCTTTTCAGCTGAAAGGTATCTTTACTTTCCACCTTCCAAAGGAGAAGGTATGCCGTTTTGGTTAGGGACTGGGTTCAAAATCTAGGTCTTTGCTGTAATGAAATTAAAAAACCCAAACAATTAAAAAAACAGTAAATAATGAGAGAGAACAGTTGTTTCCCTTAGGCCAATCTGAGAAGGTTGATAATCAACTTTCAAACTTACAGTGATACAAACATTCAGTGATACAAATAACACTCCCCCACAGCAGTTTAATACCAGAAATTATTCTATAGGTAGTAGACCATTTAGAGCTGAACTGAGATTGAGTGAGTGATGTTGTAGAGAGCCCAGTTTTATATAAATTTCTGGGGAATGGCAGCATGGAGAAACTTCTGGATCCTGTCATCCTATGAGTCGTGTTTGCAGTGGATTCAGGTTTGCAGCCTTCATTTGGTAGTCATTTCCTAATCTCACTGATGCCCCAGACTGTGTGTGCTAGCAGTTTGGAAAGCGTGTAGGATTCCATGCATCCCATAAGTATAGGATTTAAGGTTTTTCTCTTCTTCCAGGAGAGAGGCATAAGGTTACAGCTGGAGAGCAACAGGACTGTTCCAAATGTGTTTTTTCTGCTTGGCCTTTATAGTCTTGTCTCCCACCCTTGTAAAAGGGAAAATTGCTCTGATTTTGAAGTTGTTAATCATTCCTTACGATCCCTCTAAATTCTTGGGACTCTCCTGATCTTCTGTGTAGCAGCTGGATGCTTGCCAGCTGCACAGGCTGGTCTGAGTCATTCCCACAGGGCTCTTGCTGAAGCATCAGATATGTCAAGGCTGTCCTAACCTGTTATTGGGAAGTCTCCAAGTTCTTACAGATAACATGGTTGAATTCCATGCATTTGTCTTTGGGGAGAGATTTCTGGGTCCCTTCCCACATTTCAGATTGGTGCTTGCCTGCATACAGTGAAATGCCCACAGCCAGCATTGCAGTCTGTGGAATCCATTCTGTGGAAGACACTCAGAGGTGCATTGCTTAGACCCTGGCTGGGGGAGGACAGATATGTGACCTGCTTATGTTGTCTCATCCCTCATTGCTTGGGAGAGCAAGGTGTTTTGGAGAGCTGGGTCTTTTTGGTGTTTGAATTTTAAAATGCTGTCCCATGGGCAGTTGGTGTGGAATGTGGGTTCTGTTAGACATGTCTCATAGCAGCACTGCTTCTCTATCCAGGAGCTGTCTTCAGGTTTTTCAGAATGTCTGCCCTGGGGTCACAGACTCCCTCTAAGACAGCTTATGAAGAAAATTGCTGTAACCTCCCTTCCATGATTGGGAGACAGTGAAGGAAGGACAGAGACTTTAAGTTGCCTGGGATAGTTACTGGCTTTTCCTACTTTTCTCAGGAAAACCTGCATGTTGTGGTGGAAGCATCTGTTCTCTTGTGCTGAGGCGGCAGATCTGATGGGTAACTTGCTACCTGGCAAGGTCATTATATGCAATTAGGATCTAGAGTGTTACTGAGAGAAATGCTGATTCCTCTTTGTACAGGTAGTTTATCATGTTTTGTATTTCAGCTGGGGTTTTCTTTTAAGGTGTGTTGTTCATTCATGTCACCCTGTTTCTGTGATTTAGTCCCTTCCAGGTGACAGTGTGCTCTGTTTGTGTTACCAAGCAAGCATGAACTTTCCGTAGATCAAACCTTTTGGCTTAGACATAAAGTGCTTTCTTGAATTTGTAGACTTTGTAGTCTGAACTAAAAGCCAGAAAACAAAAAAAGTTTCATAGTTTGTGGTGGAGGAACATTTTACTGGAGACATGTCAGCCCAGCTGGTCATTACTCATCCAAATTCAGTGGTTGCACTTAGCCCATGTGGGAGGGACGTTGCAGTCCCGTATTGTAGAGAGGAAGTACATATAAGGGATATTTCTTGGGAAAGAAATTTAGGTTATTTTCACTGACAAAATTTTTTGTGTGTGTGCTGTGGCCCTGATGCCAATGGAGAATGCAACTTTGACTGTTCACTTCAGGAGAATTTTTTAACAATTTCTGTACTTAGTTATAAAATAAAATGTTTCTGCAATGCATTCCGCTCCTGAAATCTCTGCCCCATTTGCACACACACACCTAACATCCATTCTACTTTACCTGCACATTGCTAAAGCTTTGGGATGTTAAGCTCATCTCGTATTTGTTTCACATACATGTTTTCTTGAAGCATTTAAAATAAACTAATGTATTTTCAAGTCTCTTAAGAGATGGAAGAAAAGATTGAAGCTTAAGTATGAAATTTTAAGGAGACTTTCGAACAGCTCTTTTTTATATTGATCCATTATGTACCGAGCAAATGACTACAGGTAGAACTGGTGGATTAATTAAAACTAAAATGGAAAAACTTGTATATAATTTTTTTTAAAAAAATAAGGAAAAAAGAGAGTAAAAGTTGTGATGAAAGTGTAGAGCAGATGCTTCTTTTAGTGTTAAGGAAGAGCTCAGTCTGATTCATGTAGATGGCTGGAGAGACTTTTCATCAGAGCTGTGCGTGCCAGGCCATGTCTGAGCAGGAATATTTTCTCTCAGTTAATAAACATTTGCTCTTTGCCCGGGGTGCTAAACAACCCTGTTGTTCTGTTCCACCATGTGGAACACCTCTGTGAGCTTTGCAAAGGAGACAAAAAAACTTCAGCTTGGCTGAGCAGAGCTCCTTGTGTTTATACTAAAAGCTGGAACATGTTCCCCCTCCTCTGCCTTGAACTTCTTGACTGGTGTAACTACTCCCTGCCCTCTCTGAAGAGCTTCAAGCTGAGGCAGTTTCCTGCAGCAGCAGCCCTCGCCACCAAGGTTTCAGCTCTGGGACCGCCTGTGGGAGCAGCAGAGGTGGGACCCAGCATTCCCTTTGGTGGCATAAGGACAAAGTGGTCAAGGGCAATGTCCACAGCCTCCATGGAGAAGAGTCCCTCTGCAGAAGGAGCCCCTGGGCTCTCCTGGCCCTGTATTTATGTTACATGTGGTTGCATCCTGAAAGCGCTGTCCTCGATGGGAGAGGTGCAAGCGAAGGGCTGAATGTAAACTGGCGGCTCAGAGTGACTTCATGTGTGGCCAGATCCCTCTGAAAAGTCAGGGCAGATTAGGAAAGAGGAAATTTGTCTGTTTAATGGTGAGCACGTACTTCTGAAGAGCACAGCATGTGGGTGGTGGTGAAGTAGAAGAGCAGTGTGTGTCTGTGTGTGAAGCTTTGCATTAAAGCAGCCCCACTGATTAAAACCTATATACTCTTGTGTTTATTCTGTGGCATTTGGGAAGGCTGCTTCTGGTATTTTGAACGTGGCCTAAGACAACTGATACCACATAATCACATGTTTTTAGCAGCACAGTGTTTTCATGAGGTATTTTCTACTAGAAAGAAAAGAGAAGAAATGCTACAGGCCTGTACTAATGCACCACCTTTTTTCCCCCCAATATATTTGTGCCTTGCATGCTTTTTACATACAGCAGGCACTTTAACATCTGTTTTGCACTTGAGTGCATTTGTTTTCAGAGGATACAAATGGGTTGGATCCCCACTTTTCATTCAGGAAGAAGGCTTGAAAAATCACTTACACAAAAGAAAGGTGGTAAAGTTAATGGACTTTATATATGGCACAGACATAACACAGAGAGCTATTCATATGCTTCTAAAAATTAGTGAATGATGTCCACTTAAGTAAATGGAATTGTATCTTCTGCCCTGTCCTCTGAACAGCAGAGGTTTAGAATTACTTTGTTGCAGTGATTCATATTCAAAATATCAGGTAACACCAGATATCACAGAATAGATAAAAACAGTTCACTTGAGAGTTCAACTCCAATACTATATTGAGACTACTGTTGTGGCTCCCTAGCTTTTGTTAGAATAAAGAGCATCCTTTATCTAGGTATTTTTCATGCAAATGCTAATATTAATAACAATGAATTCTGTGTTAAGAAAGAGGGTCTGATTTCACTTCTAATTGTAGGGCAGCAATTATTCAAGCGTTATTCAAGAAAATGTAAGAATGACGTAGTACAGCTTGGATTCTCATCACGCTCAAAAAGCCGGATTTGGGTCCCTGGTAAAGCTATCAAGCCCCAAATCAGAATTTCAATCAAACCCGTGTCCACTGCCTGATGTTAAATGCCTGGTTGGCTCTCTGCCTTTCTTCTGCAGAGTTTCAACTGAGGCCATGAGGCTTTTAGAGCGGTAATGCCCTTCCCCACCTCATCAGGAAGAGTTACAGAGTGGTTCACAGCTTGGATAAGCAGCCCCGACACTTCCCAGAAGGGTTGGAGAACTGCATTCCCCAGCCCACCGCCAGTTCTTGACCTCTCCGGGAGACTCAGTTGCTCAGGAACCGGGTAGAAGGCTTGGTGGGTTTTTTAGTTATTCACAGTGCATCTGGAAGCATTTGGAAGGTTTTTCCTGGTTATGCCCCAAGCTCTCTGGAGCAGTGTGGCTGCAGAAAGCTCTTTCAGCCATCGGATGTAAAACAGTTTTGCAGTGGGAGGAAGATTCCTTCTCCCTCCCACCCTCAGCCCTCCCTTGGGAAGTTCACTTTGGGAATTGTGTTACTGTATTTGGCCAAGAGGACCAGACTTATTTAAAAAAAAAAATCCTGAAAACGAGCTTTACTGAAATTATCTTGGTATCTGATACTTCTTTTATTTAATCTTTCTATTTTATTTAACCTTCATCAGACTTCCTTCTGAAACAGGATTGTGATTTAAATTTTTGCTGCATTCCTGGAGTTAAACATCACTCCAGTCAAAGCCATGGGTTGAATGTTCAGCCATTAAGCAGAATTTAAGTTAATTGCTGTACTGATTAAACAGCAGTTGTCACCACTCCCCCAGGTGAGTTGCCTGGGAGATACTCTTGTACTGTGGCAATAAAAGTATTTCAGAGAAAGTGAAAGTGAATTGGTATGCACAGGTGTAATTAAATATAGTTATTATGGAATCTGAAACAGGGCAACACTTGAATTTTTAATTTTACCAGAGTGTGTTTTTTCATAGTGTAACTTTTCCAGTATTTTCCCAGATACACATTAATTTTATTTCTACAAATCAGTTTTGCAAATAGGATGTTTTCTTGTTTGTTTGTTTAAAAGGAGGTGAAATGGAACGCGTAGCTGGATGCTCTTAACGTGCAAATGTTTGAATTGAGCAAGCCCAGAAAGTGTTTGTTCGCAGTTACACACATTCCTGAGCTAAAAGTTCTGGTCTATGGTTCATAAATACCCCTTGGATCTCTCAGGATAAAAGATACTACGTATATAGAAGTATTTCTTTAATTGCTCTGCAACAAAGCAAAAGTCATTATCTTCTAATCCCAAACAAGGCAACGTACTTAGAAAAGCCCCAAACAATCCCTTTTAAATTTCTTTTCTTCTTTGCTCTGTCATTATGACTAGAGGAAGAAAAACTGCAGAATATTTTTAAAGACAATATTTGGAGACTGTATGCGTTTCCAGTGTTCTGAGCTTCCAGAACAGAACTATGTATTGTCAGAGGCTTTTGAGGCTGAAAGAAGCTCGGGTGACAGGCTCTGAAACGGAAGAGCAAAAGATGTGAATTCTAGCATTTCATTAACAGATCTGTTCCCTTGATCTTCTTCCTTTGAAACTGTCTAACCCTGCCATGGGATCCAGGTTCTGCTGAATACCTCTGTGAATAAGGAATGTAGCATCTCTTTGAGAGCTCCCAGGTTGTCCAAGGCAATAACAAACACCCGGTGCTCTTGCAGTTTGCAAAGGGGCATTCTTCAAACTTTTATTACCAGCTGCCTTGGCTGTAAGCATGCAAGGAATCCCACTGCAAGGGAGCTGGAGCTCGAATGTTTGTAGGATATTTAACCACTCGAGGCATGGCCCTTGGTCACTAATGAGTTTCTTCCTGCCAAAGGGGTGGAGAGGTGGGCCCATGCATTCCCTTTTCAAAGCATCCACCAATGTCTTTAGTTCTCCTGTGTTTGCTGTTACATAAATACCACATAAATACCACATACTGCAACAGTGCTTTGTATCCCATGTCCCGTTTGACAGCTGTGTCAAGTTTCACTTAGAATTTTTTAAAACCTTTGAACTCCTTACCACGGTGTTTACATGGATTCAGAGAGCAAGCAGGGCAAATCTGTAGATGAAATATCTATCAACTGTCTTAAAAACAACTGCATCCCCTTGTTTCAGAATTTATCTTGGTGGCAGGTTGATGGAATGATAAAAAATATAATTAAAGGTATTTTTAGTTCTTCCCTACTTTCCTGGCTGCTTTCCTTTGCTGCTGATACTACTGGAGCAGGGACAAAGTGGAGAGACATATGGTTCAAATGTCCAGAAGGCTTTTACAGTCCTGAGACACACTGAGCTTGATTTACTTGAATTCTGCACAGGTTAAAATTGGGATTTAAATTGTTTAGGCTTTGGAGGAGAAAAGAAACAGATGCATCCTTGGACATAAAGCCAATACTGAAGAAAATTGGCCTGGCCTGTTCTCCCTGAGTAGTTGCCAATCCAGTTTTAGCATGGCAGTTTATTCAAATACAGGCAGTTTCCTTCTCTTAGGTGATATAGTGGACATCAGACTAGTATACAACAGGGTGAATTGACAGCAGGAAATGGATGATCAAAGAAAAGATTTTGAGGAATGGTAGAACTTGATGGCAAATTTCAGAGGATTTCCTTTCACCCTCTAGCAACTTCCAAGAAAATAACTTGGGCTAGTTGTCCATCCCAGACCATTGTCCAGTACAACAATCCTTAACATTTTGAACAAGATTTTGGATTTTAAAAAGGAAGCTGAGTCCAAACATGTGAATTCTCTTGTGAAGTTGTCCACCACCAGTCTGGTATCTATATGGTTTGTAGGATTGCATTTTTCTCATTCTGCTGATCTGTGGAACCTTTAAAACAATTTGTGCATTTTAAGATGTTTTACAGTAAACCAGGACATTGCTGAGTGGCCTAGAGGCTATTAATCTTCAGTTCTTCAGATGGCTGAATGTGATTCCTGCTAATTTGCTGGTGCTGGCTAGTGCTGTCTTCTGACCCCTAGATGCTTCTCACAGCTGCCATAAATAGTTTTGTAAAGCAGCTCCTTCAAGTTATTGATATTCAGCTTTCCTCTTGGCAGTCGTATTCAGATAGGCAGGAGACACTGCTGTTGTTTCTGTGCTCATTGCCTTTTAACATGCACTGGTTAAAGCTCCAGGAAACCATTTTTAAGATGATCATGATGCCTCTTTAAGCTAAAGCTTTTTGGATGAAAGTCTCCACCTTCCACCCTCTAAAAAAGGTATCTCCAGGAGGACTCTTATGCTGCTTGTTCACGTCACATGTCTCTGCTCGTTTTTGAATGAGCATTAATGGCTCAGAGGAGCTGAGCAAATTGCCACTGTCTAGTGTGCAGAATTCAGTAAATGCCTTGAAGAACCAGAAGTGCTGCTTCAGAGAGAATGGCCTGTTTGACATCTAGGAACTTACCTGAATTGGAAGGAGACCCTGTGTTTTGCCTGTACAGATTTGGCAAACCCCAGATCCATTCAGTTAATGGTGATAATAGCTAAGGATGCACTGTGGATTCTAGCAGCACCAAAGCGTTTGTGCTAAAGCTGTATTCACTGAAAACTGGCCTTTAGTTATAAAATTAGCTTCCCTTTCAATAAGATAAAAATGGAGTGTGTCATGGAAGTATTATCTGGTTATTTACTAATGCAATCCTGCCTGTTAAAAGTGCAAAATACAGATGTTTCTTAAGGCTTTTCTGGAGAGGCTTTGAATAACTTCATCTCACATTGATTTGAATAAAGCAAGTCAGTGCATGGGTGTGACTTTTGGGATCAGGCCAAACAAAGGGTAAATCAGCCATCTCCAGTATATTAATGAATATTTACTTTAAGGAAAAAAGACATCTGTGACATACTCTTTGTCTCTGTAGCAACTTTTTTCTAAGAGCATTTGATGAAGATGCAACTAACATGGCTCCAGAAGCCAGTAAAAAGCCTAGAGTAAGATTTGAAGCTCTGTTTTGTTTTTCAAATGAATGTTACGCAGGTTTTGTATGTCTCTGCTTGGTGCCTGTTCCGAAAGCTTCTTTTTTTTTTTTCCTTTAAGCAGTCAAAGCACACAAACCCCTTGCCTATCCTATGGTCATGGCACTTGTATGTAACTGATCAGGTGTTTGTGTGGTGAACACGGTGGTAAAATCTGATCTGCTGGGCAAGGTGTGTGGTGCAGTGTTTTACCTGTTAACGTCTGTACCTACGGGCACCCAAATCCAGAACAAGGAGTGCAGGGAGCATTCAGGCTCAGGTGTGTCTGGAGGCATGGTGTCCCTTGATAAGAGCTGAGAGGCAATCACATTCAGCCATAAATGACAGAAAAGGCTGTTTTGTAGATGTTTTGTGGAACGCCAGTAGAAGAATGCTATCGATGACTTGTGCAATCCAAACACATGACATTGAGACAGCTGCAGGGTTTTTGTTATTGTTCTGTGTCCTGATTCCAATCTCTAGTACATGCCAGTTACGTTGGGTCACTGGGAGTGTTCCTGTATGTACATGCTCTCCATGTGACAAAAATTACTCTTCTCAGAGGTCACAGATGCTTTCCCTTGCTTTGGCACAGGAGCCTGCCTGATGTGCCTGTTAGTGTCCTCCAAAATGCCAAATGTCAGATAAAAACCCCTTGGAGAAGGCCTCACTATTTTTGCCTGTGTTTTGGCGCTGTCAGATTTCCGTGGTTTCCCTTGTCTCCCTAGGCTCTTTGGAGGTAAGTCCTTGTTTCTCTACAACACATTCCCATAAACTGTCAAGAAAGGGCAGTGGTCTGTGGTTATCAAGAACTTTCAGTTCATGCTGTGGCTGATCAGTTAATTATGAGGACACTGACTCTTGAACTTGTTCTAGACATTTCAACACTGATAGTATCTGATAAGTTCAACAAGAACAAAATAATTAGTGTTAACTGAATAAGGACTAATTTATTACTGCAGGAATATGTGAAGGCATTGGTATCCTCTAGCCCCAAAGCTCTCCTTCCTTACAGACAGACATGAGGTTGGTTTTTCAGAGTTGTATCCCTGAGTCAGTGCATCTGTTGCATGGATCCACTTCAGAAATAATCAGAATGAGAAAATTGTTTACCTGAGTTGGAAATACTCTCCTGATGGTACAAATGTGTGAGAGAAAGATGGCTTTTACTCACAAATAAGAGGTGTCCAAACCAGACCAGCAGAGGAATGCAGGTCAGGATCAGGGTGCCATTGTGCTGTGACATCATGTTGTGGTGGAACAAATGTAGCTCAGCTCTTAATGTTGGGTGCTTGGGCAAGGAGCAGTGCTTGGGGATACAGAAGGAACAGTCTCAAGTCATCTTACATAATGTAATGATGTCATCAGTGGCATCTTGTTTTTAACCTTCAGTCCTTAGCTGAGTTAAAAGACATCAGCAGTCAGTAGGGATAGTGATTATCATGTTTAATCCTACTCCAGAGCAGCAAAATTAAGCCTTTCCCTCGGTCTCTCTTTTGTCCATGATGACTTATTTTGATCACTATTTGACTTTCTGGGAAGTGTGTTTTTCATGAAATCACAGAAAATTTTGGGTTGGAAGCAGCCATAAGGATCATTCTCTTCAGCAGATGGCCCATACAGGGATCAAATCCACATCCTTGGTGTTAGTAGCACCATGTTGTAACCAACTCAGCTCAAGGTTTTTAAGGAAGGCTCTTTGTAGAAGTGGAAAGGTGTGTACCCAAAGTCATGTCAGGTGAGGGTGGGCAGATTTGGGAGCCATTAAGTGTCACTTGATTAGATGTGCTGATGAGAACCTCTGTGTATCTGTAATAAAACACTGACCAGTGCAATGTGGACTCTGTGGTTTTCTCACTGACTTAAGCAAAATGCAATACTCTTGCATTTTTGTAATAATTCCTACAATGGACCTGGAAAAGATGTCTAAGAGGAGGTCTGTGAGGGAAGAAGGCATGTTAGGGAACTTATCCTGAGCCACAGTACTGTAAGGAACTAGTCACATTGACTTCCTTTTTTGATTTATGCACTGTTTGGTCCATCAAGGTACCTATTCCTTCCTCTCCTGGCCTCTGTAGTTGTTTTCTCCCGTAATATGTGCTTTTTCCTCTTGGGACCATCAGCTAAAGTACCATATATAAAGATATTTTTGTCTTGATTAAATGCACTATTAAACCTCTAGACATCTTGCAGTGAAAGTGTTTTCTGTAATTTCTTGTCTTGAAGGCTCACTGAGGAATGAAGGATATAGGGAGATACTTGGAAATGCAGTCATATGGCAAAATATTTCTTTCTTTTTATAATCTTCATATTTTAAAGTATTGTCACATTAGCACATGTGCAGGTCTGTGCTAGATACAATGGACTGTCTTTTAGCACTGTTTTAACAAGATACAAATCTCAGCTCTAATGCACTGATGTGTTTTCTCCTTGCCAACAAGATGAATACAAGCAATTTTTGTTCTAAAGCTACTGAGCGAATGGTGCTGTCCAACTGCAAATTGCTTTAAGGGGGAATCGATACGGTGCATCCACTTCTAATAGCCCATTTGCCAATGTTTTTTTAAATCTATGTATGATGTTTGGGCATGGCTGATCATTGCTCATTTTACTTCACAATATATTGTGTATAACTAATGGTACAATTCAAGGGCACAATGAGAAGGTCATGAGGTTTTAAAAGAAAATGGCAACTGAGCATGGCAAAGGAAAGTTTATTGTTTCACAGTGTTTTGTAATTAATCTTAATAAGAGATTTACTCTATATAACATTGCCTTTCTTTTATTGAGTTGTTATGTGGTGGCTTTTACCTCTGAGGATCCCTAGAGCACCTTCTTTCATAAGTGAAGTTTAGAGGAAAGTGAGTTATTTGTTCATGCTGCTTCCTCCTTGGCAACTGTGAATTTTTCCCACTCTTCCATTCCAGTGTATCACGTTGTTACATGCATTTCCATGGAAAATGCAACATACCAAAGGCTTTCTCAGGCTTGATTCTTCTATCCTTATTTTGTAACTTGCTGCATCGAAAAATTGCTCCCAGGAAGTACCCTGAGATTATTTTAGAATTCTAAATTTTATGGTCATATACAAGTCTCTACTGTATTTTTTTTTGTAAAACTTGCCATTGACTTTGCTATGAAGATTGAAAAGCAATAACTTCTACTTAGGACTTGATTGCCTGTATAGCAAAATGATTTGTTTCTAACTGCAGGGCTGAGAGAGAATGCTCTGGAGGCATTTTCTGCAGGGTGGACAGTGCTTGGCTGTTCTCAATTTACACATGCTTGAATTTTGTGTTTCCAAAAATATAGTTTCCATCTATGCTCACTAAAGTTTTTCTAATATCTGGGGGGTTCTGGAATCTATTTAAAATGCATACGATTTGTGGGGTTTTTTCCTGTCCTATTTTTTTATGAGGTCTCTTGTTTTCTCAGAAAAAAAAAATTGCAGTGGGATTTGTGCTTGTGTCCCAAAGCAGATGGATGCAGTAAGATAGGAGCAGCTTTCCCAATGACCTGGTGCCGAGCTGTTTTGAGCACATGCCCATGTCTCACGCTCAGGGAAGAAGGGTTGCAGATCTCTCGGGGTGGGGGTATGTGTTTGGACCTCAGCCTCTCATGAAGTGTGAGGGTGGTGGTCAGCATGGATAAAAAGGGATGAAGGCCTTACACTTTTCCTCCTGTCTGCCTGATCCTTGCCTTTGCTTGTGGCCATGTTTGTGAGAACTGTGCTTCAGAACAGATGTGATGATCTTGACCAATTTCACCAGCGTGTTAGCAACAAGCAGATTTTTCCCACAACATCTGTGTTGTGCATGTGTTTTCTATTTTATTCCTCCTTTTCTTTCAAATGTTTCTATTATGAATCTGGTGATGAAAGGTCCCTTTTTTTTTGAGGCCGTTTTCAGAGCTGGGTACCTTTCAGAGAGTATCCTAAGGTGATAAATCTTATGTGCTTTATGATTGTAACCCCAAATTAGAGCACCGAGGTAATGTGGAGGGCTGGTTACCTTAGTCCCAAGGTGTGTAGGAGAAATATGAATGACAATTTTTTTTTATTTTAAGGAAGAGGCTATTATATGTAAGTTGTGTATTACACTTGCATCTAAAGCAAGACCACAGCCTTCAAAATCTGTATTAAAAGCACTAAAATGCAAATAACACAGAAGGATTATTTTGTCCACACAGAAGGTTTCAGTCAATATGCACATAGCTTTTCGGAAGTGATGTTGTCAGTCTTTAACTCTGAAAGCTTGTAACCAAAGCTGACTGGTGTAAAAGTAGATTTTAAGATGGATTCCTGTGAAGAAATGCTCGTCTTTGTTAGAAGAAGGAGTATGGCGCACTCCTTAGAGGAGACCTGGTAGCATTTAGAACATTATGTAGCAGAGCTCCTGAAGGATTGTTATATTTTGCATTTTCCATAATGTTTAATCTGAAGAGATTTCAAAAGAATTATCTAGAGAAATGTTTTCTAAAATACAGTGTCCTCTGTCTGTGACTTTCTCTCAATGTTGCTAGTGCCCCGTGGTTACCATCAAAATTCATGTCAGGAGTAGCAGTGGGATAGTCCTCTTGCTGCTTGCAGCCATGATGGAACTGGTTTTCACAATGTACATTCTTTCTTCAGTGTTTAATCTTGGATTATATTTGTTTTATTCTCTGTTCTGCTGTCAGTTTGCTCTTATTCTGCAAGTCTCTGCAAATGGTGATTGCTTGTCATGTCTTATGGCCTTTTGAGTGGTTCCTCCTTCTTCTCCATTTTGGAACCATGTATTGAAATAATGCTGGATTGCCAAGTCTTGTGGGAACTTTGTAATTAAACTGTGGCCCATATTCTCCCTTCAGAGGCTGAATGAAAAAAACAGATGGGGTCAATTTACCCATGAAGAAAAAAACCCTTAAGAAGTAAGTGAACAGGAAATAACCACTGTGCTTATATTGCCTTTTGCTCATTTCTGATTCCTTTCCCTTCATAATTACTCCCCTGTGATGTCCGGTGTGCTTGGAGTTATTTGGGTTTGGGGCTTTATTCCTGTTTGGGGCTATTATTCTGTTAAAGTCCCTAACTTTTGGGTCACTCTAGGTGAGGCTGCCTACACAGCCCATGCCACTTCCCCTTGCAGGTGGGTAGACAAAGCATTTTGGACAGTCCTTGTAAAAGATGAGGGAGGCAGTCTGCAGGAGGAGGGAGAGCTATGATACAAAAAATTCCTGGGATTCACTTCCGTTCTGAAACAGTTGCTGAAGCTGGGTCATCAGCTGTCACTGCAACGCTGCTACCTCTGGGGACCTGACCCTCATAATCAGCACTGTCAGCTGGATTGCCCGAAAAGAAATAAGGCTAAAAAACCCCAAACTGATACATAAACTATATAAAAGAGCAGGGGAAAATCATGGGTTGGAAAAATCTTTCATCTAGTTACTGTCTTCATGGTTTTTTCTATCGCAGTGCCCTCTCCTTGTGATGGTTTTAACCTCTGGTCTGCAGTTTGCTTCCTGCCAACATCTGCCAGCAGACATACTTGTGTTGGAAAATGGGGAAAAACCAACCAGTGCAGGATTAACTCCATATTTCTTTTAACATTTTCTGCTCAAGGAGAACCTCGTAGTGCCTGAAAACATCTGAAGTTCCTACTAAAGCTCACTTAATAGTCTGAAGATTTTACTACTAAATTTAATTTGGGCTTAAATATTTTCAGATAATCTCTGACTCCTTAAGCCTAAAACTTCAAATCAGGAAAGCAGTTTTTGTATTATCTCAAATGTCTTTGCAGTGATGGTTTGCAGGTGAGGAAGACCACCAGATTTTTTAAATATAGCGTCACCAAAGGAACTTCATTTGGTGGTCTAAGGTAAAGTGAGGAAACTCTTTAGGCATACATTTTAGAAATAGAAGGAAAATATAAGTGGAATTTTTATTATAGTTTCTTGTAAATGGAAAGACATCTGGTGTAATGACAGCAGATCCTTTCATGAAATAGAAGGTGTCCCCAAACATTTACATGCACCAGCATGTAAGTGCATTTTCATTTTCAAGGAAAGACAGACCTGGACTAAAAACCTGGATCTAGCTCTGCAGTTGAGGCTCATCACAGATTCAGCTACCTAAAATGATGGTTGTAGGAGGTGAAAAGCTTAGCTCTAGTTCTTGTCCACTTGCTGCTTCACACATTCTTCAGCAGTGAGTGTGCACTTAAAGTTTGAAGACCACGGGGTTTGGGGGATGGAGGGGTTTCTCTCAAACTGAGTCTGCAAACTCTCCTCTGCTCTTCTGTGAATCTGCAGCAATCTACTTTTTAAAAACATGTACTTTTGCTTCCTTGAGTCTAAATATCCTCTTTAAGATCCCTCAAGGAAATGCCTGAGAATGTTTGAGAAAAGGGGGGGAAAAATCTACTTGGCGTTTTTGTTATGCCTTAGCACTGGAACCCAGCAGTAGGCAGATTAAGTATGGCTTTATTAGTTAAATAGAATTAAGAGTTTGAGTTAAACTGAAGGGGAAGATGTGGATTACCTTACTGCAGCAGCTGAAACAGGAGGCTCTCGAGTGCCAACAGGAGAGTTTCTCTTCCTTAGAAAGATATTTTTCATGCTGATTAATTCTTTTAGAGCCCTTTAGATCAAGAACCACACTGGAATAGTGTAGTCAGAGGTCTGAAAACATGTTGGGGACAGGGAAGGTGAAGGGGTCATGGCACCTGCAAAATGTCCTGTGAATAGTACACACCCAGCTCCAGAAGAGGTGTGGTAGGTGGCATGTCCTGGCAATGACAGGGAGGACTTTTGTCAGGGCATCTTCCTTTAGCTGCATTCAAGCCCTCAGCCTCAGGCTCTCTTCAGGGAGGAGCTTTGTGCTCTTCTTAATACTTCTGGCAGATTGGGGAAGTTGTTTCTTGTGGGAGGCTTTTGTGAGGCATGACTGGAAGGACAAGGGGGAGGTGCAGTATTAGACAGTGACCAGGTCTGATGGACATTGATATATATTGTGTGGACATCTCTCCCCAGCTTACTTGTTTTGGCTTGGGATGGCTTCACGAAGAGTAAATCCCACTTCATCGTCCCTTGCCCATCCAGCCTCAAGACTTTTATTTAAAAATTAAAACAAACAAACAAACAAAAACAAATCAGAAAAGCTGAATTATGTAATTCAGTACCAGTTGGCTTGGTGCCTGATCAGATGCTAGGTGTTCTGCAGCTGTCATGAAGGTGGTGTGAAGGCACTGAGTCAAAATAAATGTCACATCACCTGCCCCAGGTAACCGAGCAGAAGGGCTGTCATGTGGCTGTGGCTGACCTGAATGCCTCATGTCCTCCTGTGGGTCTCCTGTTATGGGTGACTGAGGAGCCACAGTTTTCCAGTCCAGTTGTTCAAACCAAAGAGGGAGGTGGGAAGGTTCAGCACAGCCCACCATGGCTCCAGCAGCAATGTCCCAAAGGGACAGCATTACCTGAGCTCATTTTTCCTTGTCAAACATGAGGCTTTGGCATCTCTTCTTTTTTAATGCATCAAGGGTAGGTATGCTGTGGCTCTGGAAGGAAAAAGAAGCTGCTGGAAGATTCTGCCTGGTTCCTGAGTTGCTAGCCAGTGAAATTTTGTGGCAAGTCAGTTCTTGAGTGAAGGCTAAATAGCAAGACCTGGGTGGGGTTCACCTCTGCCTTTAGAAGTAATCTGAGTTGTCTGTGAAGGACCAAAGTGATTTTTGGTTCTTTGATGTAAGAACCAGCCAGTTCTTGACAGTCTTGTGTCTTTCTGTGGAAAATAAATTCAGCACTGGCACTGTTTGAATAAATAAAGAAAATAACCTGTGTTAGAATTTGTTTCAGAGATTGTTACACCCTTTTGTGGAGTATGTGGATCTGGTAAAATAAACGTAATCAGTGCCAACAAGAAGGAGGGGAAAGAGGAATTGTTTTCCCCTCTGCTTCCTGCTGGTGTCCTTGCCTCCTGCCCTGATGAGGTTTCCTGCAGCCATCATTCCCTACTGTAAATGTGCCTGTGCTGCTTTGGTGGGGGCTGTGTATTTCCTCCAGCACCAGTGTACATGGTCGTGTAGCTCTCATCTCAGGTCAGCCCTCTTCATTGCTCCGTCCAGTATTTTATCTGCACTAACCTGGACTTTGAAACAGGGCTAGAAAACTGTCTCTGCAGTAGGGATGATGAATACAGACTTGCTATCTCCATCTGTGAATTGGAGAAGAAGAAAAAGCAAGATGGATCATCAGAAATGAGCAAAACTAACAGGGTAAAGCAGAGCTCCTTATGCCCATGTGATAGTCTGCTTCCCTCGCATGGTACATATAATTCTGGCTCAATAAATAAGCTATGGACACTGCAGCTGCTGGGTGGCATGCTCAGGATAGGCAGGAAATGTAAGCCAAGAGTTTCAGTGTTTGGGTCCATCAGCCCCTGCTAGCAGAGCTAGGGCCAGGACAAGCACGGGGAGGAAATGAGGGGAGGCTCAGTTGCCTCAGCTGTTTGCTAGCTAAGGGCATGTCTGTGGGTCTCTGCCACA
Organism: Rhipidura dahli; assembly: GCA_013399225.1. NCBI lineage: Eukaryota > Metazoa > Chordata > Aves > Passeriformes > Rhipiduridae > Rhipidura > Rhipidura dahli. Next base: position 352,616 of record VXAC01002038.1, read on the forward strand.
GAGCAGTGAAAGGCTGAAACAGTAACTGTCCACCTGAAGACGTGTTTTCCTCCATTTCTTAAAGATTTTTAATTAGGAAAGAAACTAAGTTAAAACCCATGGATAGGTATTAACCTTGGCTCTCAATTGACATCCAACCTCAGCTCAGCCTAATGCTGTGAAAAGCAGAGATAAACGAAGAGGAAACTTAAAGAGATGAAGAGGAGAAAGAGGACACCTGCAGTAACAATTTATTTTCCCCAGATCATGAGCTGAGAAAACGGCAGGGGTAGGGGCAGGGTAGATATCCATCTTGCTTGTAGGCAAGGGCCACTTCTCCTTTTAAGGCCTCTGTTGTATGTGAGGTGCTTTCATGAACAGTGGGAGTTTTCTACTGGAAAAGATAAAAAAAAGAGCTAAGGTCATTCATACAGTTGAAAAGTAATATATTTTTCTGCTTTACCAAAGGAAAGTTCGGACCAAGCCTTCGGTGTCCGTTTAACTGATTATTTCCATATGACTGACTTTTAGTGCTCAAGTAGTGTTAATGCAGCTGAAACCCAAGCTGCTCTCAATTCCTGAATTCCTGTACTTACCACTGCAGAAATTGCACCTCTTTGCATGCACATTAGCCACATTTTACTCCAGCTTTATAGTGTTTTGGGGGGGGGGGGAATTTCTTTAACTGTGTTTAAGAGTAAGTTACTGAAACCACTACTGGGCTGTTAAAGTGGAGTGGGGTCAGTACCAAACAGGAGCCTTTCCAGCATTCCAGAAAAAATTGTCTGCACATTGTTGATTGTTTAAAGTTCCCCTTTTTTTTCTCTATTTAGGATACTAATGAAATTTAAACTAAACTAGAAAATTTAATAGAAATATTTACAGTCCAGCTAAAATAATTTGTGGTGTTAACACAAAAATAAACATTCCCAAGAAAGGATTGGGAAGCAGGATTATATCATAAAAAGAAATAGCCAGCCCATTCTTTTTGTCCCATCTTCCAACCTGTCACTTGTGTTTGTCTCTCCCAAATGCCACACACTCTTTGCATGTTTATTTAGATTAAATAAAACATCCAGCTCTGTATCTTTTTAAATGTTGGGTCAGAGAGCATAACTAGCTCAATCTGTAAAGCAGAAATGAAAAATATAAATATTTTAACAAGTGAGCAGCTGCTGCATTTCACTTCTTACTGCACATAGTATTCTTGAAGGTACTGGGAAGAGAGATCAGGCTGGAGGGGAAGGAGCACGGAGAGATGGTGGGTAAAGGGAGGCTGAGAAAATGCGTTAAAATGACACATCTTGAGAGAATCTGTTTGAGCAGTGGAGATTTACAAAGTTTTGTCCTACTCCATGGCAACTTGGGTACACAGATCAAACATGTCATAGGAGTAACATGGGGCAGGTGAGCCTCGAGCCAAAAAATTCGAGAGAGAGCAATGTGAGGGGGCGGATGATGCTGGAAGATTTGGGAGACCTCTGCGTGCTGCACGTGAGCAGCAGGCCTGGCTGAGGAGGGAGGAGGATTTGGTGCCCATCATTGCCATTAGCTACAGCTGGAGATTGCATTTAGAAGAGCAGATAGGTACTTATTCTGCCAGGTTTTTTAGACAAAACCTTTATTTACAAGTCCTCTAACACTTGCTTAAGGAAAAATACATGTTTTGCTTTGCTTTAGAGATGAAGCTTGTTTGTTACTTTCCTGTGGTCTGCCATGTATTACCAGAACACTTTACTCCATGTTGACTTGCTGCTTGTTTTCCAACATGCTCTAATATTTGCATTTCAATTTTGAAGCATCTTTTAATTTACTTTTGCTTATGTGTCTTGACTTGTTTATGCTGTGATAGCACTGAGCATCCCAACCACTGACATAGTCTCTATTATATAGAAAACTAGAACTGAAGTGTTGGCTTAAATTTGGTGCTTTGAGAGCTTTTTGTGCAACACCAGAACTTTTAAATCATTTCAATACATCTTGATTGACAGGGTCTCCCTTGAATGGGAATTACAATGTGACAGCATGCTGAGACACCACAGATTTCTCATGGCAGCTTAACGCATTCTTGGCTCAGCATAATTCCTCAGTCTTGTGCCACTCAATATATGCCATTATCTTAGCTCAGTGGGTCTATCTGAATTGACAGATTAATGACAAATTATCTTGTTTTGTTGAGTTTCATAGTAGAGTATAGGAATTAAAAAAAAAAAAAAAGAAAAAGAAAAAAAAAAGAGAGATGAGCTGACTTCTTAAAATAGACTTTATGGAAGCCTAATGTCCCCTGCAGCTAGAGAATGTGCATGTACTGAAATAGGAAAGCATGCCTCTCCATGACATTGTTGGGGATAGTGAACTGGTGCAGCTGAAACAGGGATTTGTTGCATGAAATTCTGCCTGTGTAAAACTGGGTCTCCACTATCTGCAAGTGAGGCAGTCCAGAGGTGAGCTCCTGCTGGGCTCATTTCTGGGGTGGGTTACCAGTGGTGCCAGGCATGACCAAGATCCCCTTAGGAAAGGTGGTGCTTAGGCTGATAATGAAGTACAGCCCTGAAGATCCTGTTGTAGGACAACCTGTGGAAATGCCTGTAAGGAAAGCGGGGATGAGACATGCTTTATTCCAGCATGGCTCATAGTTCCTAGAACAAGTGGAAGAGCTGTGTTTAACTTCAGAGTCAACTTCCCAGGGTGAATGTTGGAACTGAATTCGCCTCTCTGCTCTTTTTTCCTCTGGCCCATCACACCTTGTTCAGATTAACTTGGTTTGAAGTGACCCAGTAGGGTCTGCCATGTTCTACATGGCTGTTTGGCGGCTGCCTATGAAATGTCTGAGCTCCAGTGGACTGGAATGGAAGCACATCATAAACAGGAGCATGGGTTCTCTCTATACCATCCAGCAAGGAGGGGAGAGGGGATCAATATGGGAAAGCTAGGGGACAGAAGGAGATGTGCTCCTCCTGTTACCTTAACTTCTGATGATACTTCTGAAAAACAGAAGGTTTTGACATATTCTTCTGCTTATTTTCCTTGCTGTGTTTGTGTGCATCCTGTTCTTTACCAAAACATGTTAGAAAATGACAGCTGATCATGAACTCCTCTCAAAGCTTTTCATTAGATACTATCAATACCTGACCCTAGCTAAATTCCAAGGGGAAAGATACCTGAAGCAGTATTACTGCTCTAAAATATTAAGTAATTAAATACAAACTCACTATTTCTCCTAAGAGAAGACAGAGGAGGAGCAAGGTGGATACTGTGAGGGTATCACAGTTATTTCACAAACCTCCTCAGCCCCTTCATCTGGGCAGTGCTAGCACTATAAGAGAGGATATTTGTCTGCTTAGGGATGGCCAGTTCAAGTGGAATTTGTCTTTATTTATTTGGTTGGTTGGTTGGTTATATGAGGGTCTTTTGTTTCTTCTTGAAAGAATTGTCTGTTCAAATAGATTATGAGAAAGAACAAAAGATGGTTCCATTGTTCTCTGAGAGGTTTTTGGGTTGTGAGAGAAGCAGCATTCTTGCAACTCCAGAGACTAAGGCAGTTTTTAGGCAGTGAGCAGCAAGCAGGTGGTGAATGTTAAATAGAGATCAAGGAGGGAGCCTGTGGTTAAAGAAGGACGGGGTGAGGCTGGGACACTCCTGCCAGGTTCTGAAAGTGGGCTATCATTGTTTAGTCTATGCTGTGTCCAAGAGGCTGGGTCATTCTTGTGTGACAGACCAGCTGCTCAACTCCCTCAAGTCACAAAGTTAGCAACATATGTCCAGAATATTAAGGTTTTGTAAGAACAGGGTCTTATTTACGTAGTTTTTGTACTCTTTCACCCACTTAAAACAAAGTTCTTTTGGGCAGTGGATCAGCAGAGTGTTTGCTGCTGCTTTCCAAGCATGTTTGCCTCCCATGAATGAGTGGCTTCATCTTTTTAAATTAATCCTCCACTTCTGAGCAGTTAATTTTTACCTAATTGAAACTAAGAGGAAGCAAGAAAGCATCAGAAATCAATACAGCTTCAAAAAGGAGGCACTTCCCTTACCTACATGGTCCATTGGAAAAACTTTGCTTTTTTTTTTTTCCTAAGACCTTTCTCATAGTTTATCTATCCAAGATAGGCCTTTATGTTTTTAATCTCAGATGGCATCTTTTGAACTCTTGTGAGCTTTGGTTAGTTTTTCTGAGATTAATGGTGTCTTGAGTAGTATAAATGGTAGGAACATTTCAAAGGAAATTTATTTAATACTTGACCAGGGAGGACACCTTACTCTGTCTGCTGTTTCCTGGTCTGAGGAATGAATGGGTTGAGGAGACAGTGCTGGCCTTGAACTCTTCCAGGGACAGGGCATAGGAGCTGTAGTTGTTGCTAAAAGCATTGCATGAGGCTGTGGATGTACAGAATAGCTTTAGATTATGCTCTGTGGTCTCCACACTGTGTTGTTGTCCTGCATTACAGTGGGTAAGGACTGTGACCAGAGTCCTTTCTTCTTGCACTTCCTTCAGTGAATGCAGAAAACTTTCCAGCTTTTATTACCAGTACTTGCAACAAAAGATGGCATGCAAAGATGTTTGCATGTGTATTTAAGTCTGTTTTCTGGAGCACGATTTTTGAGGGTAAACACTATTGGTTAGTACTGCTCAAACCCAAATAGAAGATCCTGTATGTACTTGCAAACAAGTATTTTATTCCATTTTCAGCAGTGTCAGTTGATGACAATTGACATTTTCTTCAAAGCCCAGTATCCTGGAAACAAGTGATTAAATTACAAAATTGTTTCTTTAAAAAAAGAACCTCACAAACCCAAACAAGCCCACACAAAATGCTGGGTTTAGTCTTCCTGCTTGTAGAGAATGTTATGAAATAAGACATCAATGCTTCCTAGGGTTTAAAATGTAAATAAACACAGCTCTCTCTACATTTGTTATCACACATTTATTATTTTAAAACTCCTTTCTGGAGACCTGTTTACTTTGAGACTTCTGAAAAGATCCAGGTAATTGTAGTAAACTGTTCAAACATGTAGGGGTTTTCTTCTGATTAGGCCTAACATCTGTTAATAACGCATGTATTAATAATTCCAAAATGCTTCTTAATCCATATAATAGCTGCAGGTTTCTTCTTAATAGGTTTGAAATTTTCCCATTTGAAATTAGATTTATTTAATTATAGTTGGATTAGGCACAGGAGTGTGTACTGTGGAGCAGCCTTGAGGGCAAGATTTTTGTCATGCTCGGTGGTGGTATCGAGCAGGATGGTGAACCAAGCCCTGGCACAATCTCCAGAACTGGTTATTTCAATGTTCAACGGTGTGCAAGCACCTCTGTAAACTCACTTTTGTGCTGCATCACCAGGCTTCCAATTTCTCCCAGATTGCTTGGTGTTCCTGTTAGCTCTGAATATAAACTCTGGTTCCCTGTAGTGCTCAGGAGGAGGTAAACACACTGAAACTGAGGTGGCTGGGAAGGGGGATTGTTTCTGAGGGAATCCAACCTGGGGCTGGACTTCTTTCCCCCTAATTTTTGGCTGGCTCCAGCAAAGCATAGATGAGAGCAGGGCTTGGCAGCTGCTCAGGGCTAATGTGCCAGACTGTATTTTCCTTTCCCAAATTAAACATGCTGGTACAGTGTCTGTGAGAGGTAGTGGTTCCTGGCTCCGAGCTTTTGCCAAGTTTGGAAATCACTGAAAGGCAGGAGCTACTGTGTGCCAGTGAAAACTGGCTTCATACCACAGCATGCCATCTTGGTTTAGAGCATCCTGGAAATGATGGAGAGCCCTGTGTGAAGGCTCATTTTTAAGATGTTTTACTTTGCCCGTGCTCAGACTTTTCCTCCTCTGCTCCCAGCGAGCTTTGAAATAATTTCTGTATTTGCTCACTTAATGGTAGTATACTTTTCTCCTGCCCAGATTTTTGCATCTGAAATGAGGGTGCAGACATGATTCTATCTGTCTCTCAACCCACCACACTGGCTAGTCAATGGGTGAGAATTACAGCTTCCACCAGCTCTGACAGCAGGCTGGCTTGCGTTCTGCAGGATGCTGACGAGATGCTTTATTCCCAGCTGCTTCCAAATGCAGGTCCTGGGTCTTTCCAATTCTCGTGTGCTTATACTTTGCAGCCTTTTAAAAACTTGTAGTCTCCAAAAACCCCTTTTTGCAGCTGAGATGCAAGCTTCAGAAGTATTCTCCACATGAAGCTGGGGCTTCATCAAGGTGTTTTCCCTTCCTGTGCCTGTGGAGCAGTATTTGCAGGCTGTCAAGGAAGGTCTTGGCTGAACTTGGGGTAGCAACTCAGCAACTGTTGCAGCTGCTCCCGGGATTCCTGGGTGCTTACAGATAAACAGTGGTGTTGGTGTCTTAATCCTCGTCATCTGCCTAAACCTTTAATTAGTTTGAGCTATGCCCCTTCACTTTTCCTATCCCTGTTAAATGCATGGCAACCAGAAGTTGTTTGGCCAATACTAATGCTCTCCTGTAACAATACAGGACACATGCAACACACTTGGATCTGTGTTGCTGTGTTGCTTTTGATGCTCAGACCAGCTGCAAGTGGCTGGCTGAATGAAGCATGTCTCAGGCTGTGCTGCCTTGCTTGTTGTATGGTGTAACTAAAAACCTTTTACTGGGTTTTTCCTTTCCTTTTGCTTTCAATTTGCCACTGCTGGGGTATTCATGAATGTCATTTATCTGCAACTGGTTTCCTTTCATTCAAGTGAGATTCACAAATGAAAAACTATAAAGTGGGAAATAAGTAATAGTGAGATCACATGAATTCTCCCAGCATGGGAGTTCCCTGAGGATTTTTCAGGTTAACGAAGCAAAGCTGCTAAGTCCGGTTGCTGTTTTTGTAAGGATTCATCCATCCGTTCCCATGTTCTGTCCTCAAACCCTCTGAAGTTTAGTCCAAGCAGAAGCTACCTCTGATGTTCTGGGTTATCTTTTTTCCATGAAGACTTGGTCAGCCTCTTCCATAGCCATTTACAAATAAACACAGGAATCAAATTCTGCTCCATTTACAAGTAGGTCAACCTCATTGATTTCAGTGGGACTACTGCAGACATAAGTCAGCGGAATATGTGCTCCATGTTTTGCTAAGTTGTTGGCAGAAGGTGGATTTGTGTAAGCTCACCAGAGCAGAGATTGTCCTCACATGAGAAAAACAACACTTAGTATAACAATCCCTGATTCGGTTTTCTCAGAGGTGCAGCAATAACAAATACACCAGACCCGGTTACCAGCACTTAAAAGGATAACCTCATCCCTGTTTCTTCACCCGGATGGAAGAGGGAGATATATTTAGAATAAAGCCATTTCCCCCACTACCACCACATACAAACAAAGCTGTGCAGTTGTAGAAATAATCGAGGCAACATGTGCAACCGATTCCCACTGGGTTTGGTAACTGAGGAGACGCACGGTGGGAACAGCTTGGAAGAAAATCTTCAAAGTCTGCATTAGGACAGTAGTGCCTTTGCAGTGAGAGCCCTGCCACAAACTTTGGCTTTTATAAAACCATCCTGACACTTGCAATCTGAAGGAGAGATCTGAAGCAGGTTGAAAGGGAAAAGATATCAAAGACATCCCTTACTTTTCATTCCCCTGTGCGCCCAAGTTTCCCTACTATCCTCCTGTTGACTCATTCACCAAAAAAAATGAGCAGGCTGTGGAAATTCACGAGGTAAAATTCACAGTACTTGGGTTATTCCCTTCTGCTTAGGCCTGTCAGAGCCTTGAAGATGTCCTCTGTGAGCTTGATAGCTGCAGTTACGTTTTGGGGCCCCTAACAGTGATATGGACTCTGAATCAGCCCTTTCCCTTCACTAAAACATTCTTCAAGGCAAGAGCAGCACAACTGTCTGAGATGTCAATGGGTGCTCTGCTCTTGAAAACAGGCTGCAGATATTTGCACCATTGCCTTTTAAACACCTTGTGCAGTACCAGAACATTGGTAGTTACTGGTAAATACATCTGTGAGCAGAGGATAAACCATCAAAAGCCTGATTTCTTCCTATGCATCTTCCCAAAACATAGGTTGAAAAGAGTCATTATTTCCCCCCTATTTATATGTCCCCTAGAAAAACTGTGCATATAGATGACACCTGCTCTGCAAGTAGAATCTGTGTAGGTACATTGCACACACCTCCCCCATCATGTTGGCAACACTCCAAATGTGTCTTTTTCTGCCATTCTCCTCAAACTGAACTCTCCTGGTGTGACATGCAGTGTGTGAAGAGCTGAGTGTGAGAGAAGTGATTGGGTCATGGGCTTTCAGAAATATCCTCACATGCTTCAGCTCCCCTGCCCTGAAACTGCACAATGTACTTCAGCCCTGGAGTCTGCTCCCCCCCAGCAGAGTTCAGCTTGAAGCAGCCCCCCTATGTTAAACTCCCTGCAAATGAACCCACTGTTGAAAGCAACTTATGCCAGCTGAAAAGATCATTAAATGAGATGCTTGGGGCTTTCAAATGCCTGTGTTCTCAGTATGCCACTGTGTAGCGTCTCTTCAAAAGGCTGTAAGAGTATTACATGCTAATCCCAATTAAATTCAAAATATCCCTGGATGTTTACCACTGTTACCCTCTCTTTTTCATTCTTAATTGCATTGTAGCTGAATAACTCTGTATCCACATTGGATTATTCATGAATAGCATATTGAGTTGTACTCTTTTTCATTTCACAACAGGGATCTGCTGTTACAGGATTGGTGTAGTCTGAAGCAAGAAACTAATGTCTGCATTTCAAGTCTTTAATCTTGTCGTGAACCAAATAACAAGAGTTGTTTGGTTGGTTCTTTTTCTATAGGTATGTGGTTTCCCAGTGAGATGTTCAGCTTGTAGGATGAAAACATGGTAAACAAGATCTATGACCTATCAATATTGGGTTTGGAGATTATTTGAACATCTTATTTACGTATGTCTTGATGCTTTGGGAGAAAAAGTGAGAATATGTAGAACAGCATTAAGTTATTTGGTTGCAATAACACTGATATTTAGTGGGGGGAGGGAAAGAAACATGCTCATTTATGTCTGTCTTGTTAAATATCTGGACCACCAGTTCATCCCTGTGTCACATCCCTGTTGGCTGTTGTGCCTCTGCAGAGTACAGCTGGCTCTGCTCAGTGCAGCCTGTATGCTGAGAGGGAGGAGTGTTTCTTGTTGCTGAAGGCAGGCACTGCCCAGGGTAGCTAGCTGGATCAGCATCTGCTACATCCCTTCTTTGCAGTTTTCTGGAGATAAACTGAATTTCAGTTTCTGCAGCTATTGTAATCTGCTGTGTGCTGCATGGGTTTTTTCTTCCTTTTTCTTCTAGAGAGAAACCCAGCTTGCTCATAATAGCCTTTTTAAGTTTTAAGCAAATATTTTCAAGCCTGGTTTATCCTTTTTTTTTTTTCCCCCTATGCAATGGGGAGTAGATATGAATACTGCCAGTATTGCAAATAATTCTGCAGGTATTTTTATCAGGTGTTCCTGTAAACTTGTCTCCCAGAGATTTTAATGAGTGGCACATGTTGAACAAAGAGAAAAAGAATGTATGCAAGTTGGAGGGGGGAGGCTTTGAAGAATATAAAGAGCTGCTCTTAGGGTTAGTAATGTTAAAAAGGATCAGCTTTGATTTTCCTTTATGGGTAAGAAAAGCCTTTTCTCATAAACCGGGTGGAAACTGGAAGTCCAAGAACTTTTCAAGTCATAGTGCATTTTTTAGGGTTTTGGGAGGATTTTGGAGGAGGAGGAGGATGGTTTTGTTTAGTATTGGCTTTCAAGTCCTCAGAGGGGTGGGCCTTGGATGCAGCAAAGCCTGCAGAACACAACTGCATTCTGCCCTGGGCATTTTCCCTTGGGATTTATTGAGCCCCTGTGAGGTGGCTGCTGGTAGGCAGTGCAGTGGAGAGGCTCTCAAGACAGGTTTTGCCCCTTGTCCCCTTTGTGCTGAGGGGCAGGGTGATGTTCCTCCTGCCCTGCTCCAGAGCAAACACAGTACAATTAAAACAGAGTGTTGGCTCCTGCTGCTGTGTGTAGCCACACACCTGGGAGGCCTGGGATGCTGAACCCTTGGGGATATGAGTGAAGGATGGAGGGACCCTGTGAGTCCAAGCTGCTTCAGCTGAAAATGAAGATTAGAAGAAAGATACTAAGCAGGTTTGCAGCATTAAAGTACCCTGGCTGTGTGCGTAGACATAAAATAAAAAGTTCATGTCAGTGGTTTGTTTGGATTCTGTTAGCTTTTTTGCTGAATATTTAGCACTTCATCTAGAATTTTCTGGATTTTTTTTCTCTTCATCATTCTCCATTAGCAAAGTCCCTTCCTGAAATGTTTCTTGGTGCTTTTCTTTCTGAAAGCACTTTGAACTGAATGGAAGTTGTTTTCTCTTTTCCCTTTTGCCAACCATGGCTGTGTTCCTCCTATCTGACTGGAGGAAACCTTTGCTTCCTATCCAAGCCAACCCTGGGTAACCCTGCTGCAGCTGCTCACACGAAAAGCCTGGGATTCTCAGTGCAAGCTGAAAGGCACATGCAGGAAAACTTTTTTTTTTTTTTCTGACTAACAAAAACCCACTGGGGAACTGGATGATTTCCCATTGGTTTAATTATGGAGGTCTAATGAATTGCAAAAGTTAAAGAGGAGGAAGAGTTCTTTAAATGAATCTCAACTGATTTTTTTTTTTTTTTAATTGAGGGGTTTCTGTAGCCTAGGCTTGCAGAAGGAGAGGGGAGTCTCCAGTGAGAAATGTAGAAAGGCCTATCAATGTGTATTACTTTATTAAGATTTAACCAAAATGAATTCAGAAACACCCAGGGGAGAAGGTTTTATGTGGAACAGAGCCTTAGTTAAATAACCTCCTTTACTTTATTTAAAACGTTTGTAACTACAGTGAATGAGAAACTGATACAGGGATGTGGAGTAGAACGTACAGGCAGGAAATGAAATACCAATATAATTTATTGCATACTTGCATTTAGGAAACTGTTTCCAAGACTGTTTTCCTCATCCACAAAGCTGGCTTAGGGAATATTTGCTTTGCCCCCTCTTTCACAGTGACCTGCTGTAGTTTCCCACCTCCACCGTGTACCTGTACAACTGTTTGTACTTAGGGCAGTACTGGAAATCAAGTCTCTGGTGCTTTGGTCAGAGTTGTTAATTTGTGTTTAAAACAAGAATAAGATTTGGGTGGGGGAGGTTGGGGACTTTCAAGGGAGGCTAGAGGATAGCCAAGTGCACTTTTGGTACCTGCTAGGAAAAACCATTCTAGAACTAAAACCAGTGTGGGAAATCCTGTCATGTCATGGGTGACTCTTGGGATATTAAATCCCATTAACTGCCCCCAAAATAAGCATGGACTGAAAGCCTTGGACTCCCTGCAGAATCCAGCAATGAGGTGGTCAGGTATGGGCTGAAAACTGGGGAAGGCTTTCTAATAGTAGCCAAGTGGTTTTTCTCCCCTGGGAGCTCAGTGTGACACTTTTCCCTCTGCTTCTTGCTTCCCTATTCTCCTGATATAGGCAAACATAGGCTTATAGGCTGTGCTGCCTCTTCCTCTCCACATGCAAAGAGTATCAAGCCAAGCATACCAGCTAAACAAGGTCAATCAGATGAAATACAAATGGTTTTTATTTTGCACTTCTTGCTGTAGCTTTTGCCTACGGATGGAAGGATTTTCATGTCCCAGTATCCTGTGACCTACTTATAGAATTGGAGTAGCTTATGGTTGCAGTTCATTAGAGAAAGGGATTTTATTATCTGGAAGAACATGATGACTAATACAATGCAATTCATATAATAGCAGTCATGTATACATACATCAGTCTTGTCTGTGCACTGGTGTTTCTATGAATGCCTTTAGTATGTCCTGCTCTCTCAAGAGCACTTAGCACTTATCCAATGTCTTCTACTTTCTAAGGAGATACAGGACCATTTCTGAATTTATACACCTTTTTAGAAACTTTTTAGGCCAGCAGCCTTTGATGTTAAGTATATGATGCCTATGGAGAAAGCTGGTCTCTAATTGAGCTAGTTTGGTAAAAAGAGCTGCAGTTCAAGTGGCTGCTCTTAAAACATGCCATTTGCCCTTGATAATTTCATGATAACTGTGATATCCATAGCAGTTCCTCTAAAGAATATCGAACATGACTAGATGATATGACAGTAAAATTAATTAAAGGCAAACTGCAGGGTTTTCAGGAGGGCTGGCTGCATATATTGTGTTTCTGGCATAGCTTGGCAGAAACCCTGCGGGTCTACTTGGCCATGCAGCCTGCCACCTAATGCCTGCTCTTGCTGAAAGCAATTTTGTTCTGTCTTTGCTTTGCTTCCTTGCTAGCAACAATTCCATCAGCCTTGAAAGGGAAAGTGCTTAGAGAGGAGTTTCTTACAACAAAGCCTCTTGGGCTTTGACTGTCTTGAGTTTAGCCCTGGTGCCACTTGTCCACATTTCACCCTTGGTGGGATTGTTCTGGTGCAAATACTTTGTTGTTGTTTTTGGCAAGTTTGTTGCACTTTTATTTGAAACAAATCAAACAAATGCCTCTGCTACACACCGGAATAGCCTTGTCCTTGATCTTGGTCATAGTTAAGAAGTGCAAGAGGGAAGGAGCCAGAGAATTGATGAGAATGGTGTGTGTGTTTTTCTTGCATGTATTATTTGATATTATTCATCTCTCTGGTATGAAGGAATGTTGGTTTAAGCTGCAGCAGCTTTTTGTTTTCCAGGCAGTACCTTATGTGTGCCGACACCTGCTTTTATTTCAGATAATTTCTGCTCGACTGTTCCCGCCTTCCTTCCCCCTCCTTCAGAGGAGGCAAAGGTCAGGCAGAATCACCCTTCCCCTTCACTTGGATTAAAATCTCTTAGCCTGTTAGTTCACAGGGACTCCTTCCAAAATCTTAAAAGGGTTATTGGCAGAGCCTTAGCTGGTGCAAATCAGCACAGCACCGTTGCTTCTTGGTGGCTCTCTGCCAGGCTCCGTGAGCTGGAGGGCTGGCCGAGCAGCCCAAGTGATTTCTTATACCTCATTTCACCTTGCTCTTGTGTCTGAAAAGGGTCTCATTTGCAAAGGAAAGACACATGGGAAGAAAAGGGGACCTGAGATTGAGTCTGCTCAATGCTGTGTGTGACTCAGGGCCTTTTCTTAATGAGAGGCATTGCCACAGCAGGAATTAAGTAAGGCAGCAGCAAGGAACAGCAACTGAACTACCAGGCTTTTGGCTCTTTGACCACATGTAGGGGATCAAGCATTTTGGTGCTGATTTGTTCTAGTCCTGTTAGATGTATTAAAAAGGAGAAAAAAAAAAAAAAAGGAGTTAATAAAAACCCTCTTCTCACCCTGGGTTTAGATACACTGAGGGGATGATTTTTGCTCCTGTCCGCATTAAGCTGAGGTTACCTTCTGTCTATGGTGCCCTGGCTGCCCCTGGGGCTTTGCTGTCTTGGGGTGGCAGAGGGGGTGAGCATTGGGTTTCCAGCCCCTTTGGCTGGCTTGATCCATTGCTTGGTAGCCATCAGTCAGCAGGCTACAGCCAGGCATCAGCCAACCCAGCTGGCTCCACTGCAAGGCAGGCTCACAGGGAGGAAGGGCAAAGACCAGCAGGGTTTAGCATAATAAACTATCCCAGAGAAGGCTTTCAGAGGATGGTGAGTGAGAGCCCATTGTGGCTGTCTTTCCCACAGGAAAAGAGAAGGGAGGATACTAACCACCTTCAAGGAATGTGTTTAACAGATTGCAGGAGCCCATGTTGCTGACAACTGCAATTGCAGTTCTGGAATCAATACAGTCCCAGAAGTTTGAAGTCGCCTGACAAATTGCTTGTGAATGAAAATCTCTCCTAGATAAAGTGATACATTTTCAAGCAAACACTGGGCTTAGGAAGAAAAATAGCAGTGAACAAAATTCCCCAGTGTTGCTTTGATAGCCTCATCCTGTTCCCAGCAAATTACAGCCTGGCTGATGTTGTGAAAGCAATGACTGAAAAGTCTGGCTGTTCTCTGCTATCATCTTAACAGAACCAAGGGTTGTTTGGAGCTGAAGGTGCTGTGAACCTCTGCAAGCATCCAGAGCCTACTACATAGATGTCAGAAGCAGGCTGGAAGGTCCAGGCAGTATTCATAAGCAAATTATTATCTTAAATAAGATAAGAATTCTGCAGTATTCATAAGCAAAAGTGAACCAAGCACAAGGGAGAGAGATAGTTTTGTTACTCCAGCTTTGAGGGTTGGATCAATAGCCAATCTTTCTGGATTGTCTTTGAACTGGGTCATTTTGCACCACAAAATAATTCTGCTCCCAACCTTCTGTTGCCATTTACATTTATGGACTTTCTAGCATTATTCACTTCCAGGCTGTTTGGAGAAAACCTCTGTGCAACTGTGAGTCACAGTGGAACATGTTCTCACTTTAGCCCATCCCTGCAAGCTGACTGCAAGCAGCAGCAGAACAGCTGAAGGAAGAACCCATAACTGTCTCCTGTATTTGCAGAGCTCCCTCCTTCCCCTTTGTATATATATAAATTGGCTGTGGGCGGGGAAAAAAATCACGGAGACACCAAATAAACTCTTTTAATTAACATGGAGTTTCCGTGCCACTAAATGTAAACACAGTGGAAGTAGAGATTTGCTGGCCTTCAAGTTCAGCCCCACTGCGTGGTTGGGAAATCCCACAAGGTGCAGAGATTGTTTTGGGTGGGGGGAGTCAAAGTTCATGGAGCTGTGAGCACCCCTGATGCCACAGGAAGAGCTCCAGATGAGGGAGGCTGAGGAAAACGAAACTCATTGGCCGAGTACTGTGGCTCCCTACTCAAGTCAACATGACATAGGTTTTGGAGACCAGTAGTACTTCAAACATAGCAGGCAGGCTTAAATTCTTGCCTCACCACATTTTACAATTGAGTAGGAGTGGAATATCATTCTTTGAACCAAATATCAAAATCTTTAGTCAAAGAATAAATGCTTTCATGACGACTTTCCCACAAAGAGTAAAAGCTGAATGGGAACTGCTTTTTCTTATTCCAGGTTTTACATTGACATAAACTACAGGAAGGCTTTATGGTCACACTGAATATATGGGAGACATGAATCAAGTGGGGATCCATATTTTAAAATAATAATCTTTAGTCCTGAAGCTCAAACTAGAATTCAGTGCATTAGAGCACAAAAGCTTTAAATGGGAAAAATACTTATAATCTATAGAGGCTGTGCATGAGGAAAACTTTTGACCTTTATATTGATGGAAGGAATTTTTTTCTATGAGCACCATTTCAGGGTTGCTGGCTGATATTCAAATGGCATCCAGAGCCCATGCAGGTGGTTGCTGCCAGTGTGTTTAATCATAAATGTATGAAGCATCCCACCTGCATCATCCAAAAACATTCTGTAATAGAGGAGTATTTTAAATATCCATTCTGATCTCAAGCAATAAATGCTCAGCAGTTCATCTGTCACGATGTGTAGAAGACATGAAAAGTTACATTAGTAGAAAACCCACAGTAAGTTAACTCCAAATTTCTTCTTTTGTGGATTTTGAAAATTGTTTCTGTTTCCAAAAAGCCTCCAAAGCTTCTTAGTTCTTCCCGGGATGGTAGTGCCAATTAATTTGTGTAAGTCTTTTTTCTGACTGTGGTTTGTCCAATAAAATGTCTTTTCCCAGGTATTTTCAGACAATTTCATAAAACAAGTGATGTCCATGCAGTGCTGAACTAGCATTTGATGTAGGTTGTGCACCATGCCAAAGAATTCTTAAAAGAATAAATCCTGAAAATTTTGTGTGTGGTTGGCTCTCTACTAAGAGCAAGTAGATTTATTTAAATATTTTTATAAACCAGACTGTAGAAGCTTGAAGACATTAGAAGTGATTTTAAATGTCTGTGCTAGCACACAGGCTAATATGAGCCCAGAATCACACCATCTTGAAAGAAATGCTGGGCAAAGCAGCCACTGGGAACTATAATGGAGGAGAAAGTTACCACGTACATTTCATTTGACAAAATCTTTCCCGGTGTTACCCACTAAAAGCATCCTCATTCTCCACTTGCCCTTATCTTGTGCTGATAAATGCCACCCCCTCACTTGTACCTGCCATGTTGTGCAACATTGGAGAATTTAAAAATAGCCTGGCAATTAAAATGGTTTAGGTTGGGTTGTTTTTTTTCCTTCTTTTGGAGGCAGACCTGTTGATCCGGTTCACAGAATGCGGCTGCTGAAACAGTTGTGCTGTGCAATGGAGGGGGTGGCAGACAGACAGACAGACGGTGTGGCAGGGACAGGCAGGGATGGAGGAGCAGCAGGAGAGGACCAGGGTGTATGGCTGGTGAAGAATCCACCTGAAAAGCCACAAGCAGCCTTAGCACATCCTCATTCTCTGCCTCTGCTCCTTCTCCTCCTTGGATCTCTTGATGAAGACCCCTTACCTCACCACCCCTTCTGGGTTGCACATCCAAGCATTTGTCTCTTTCTAGGCTTGATGCAGGCTGATATTAGGGGGTGATCTCTTTTCAAATGCTCAGGCCACTTACCTACAGAGTATCTGAGGAAAGCTATTTACAGGAACCACCATACCTATTTTCATACAAATTAGCCACCAGCCTGGAACTTGTGATGAATCTCAAACAGACTTCTCTTTGTCCTGTTGGATGGGTTTGAAAAGAAAATTTATGGGTTTTGAAGTTAGTGCAGTGAATTAGCAGCTGCTTGTCCAGTTTCTGCTGCATAATACTGTCGTGTTGCAACAGGTTTGTCCTGGAGTCAAGAGGCACTGGTATGCAACCAGGCTTCCACGATGCACAAATCCTGCCCTCCTTCCCGGGCACTTTTTCATCTGGAAATGTGTGTGTGGTGAAGAGTGAAAACCCTTCTCCCCTCCCCTTCCTGAGCCCCCTCCTTTTGTAGCTTGAATGTGCCCAAAGCATGTTGAATTAGCATTGAATTTCTGGTATGCAAGCAGAAAGTTCTGAACAAAACACAACCCTACTGTAGGTAGCCTCTGCTCACTTTGTTGCATATGTTGTTGGAGTGTGGGAAAACAGATGGACTGAGCTTTACCAAATGCAATTTGAAAAGCATGTAAGCATGTAGGAACGAGTGGCGTAGGCAGCTATTAATACTTTAAACAGTGGAGTTGTAGTTAAAAAAGACAACTTTTCTTTTTAAACAAATGCCAAGGGTTTTTTTTTCATAATACCACTAATTGCTAGAACACACTTGAAAGGTGTTTAACTCGCTCCAGCCACTTCATAATGGCACCTTTCCTACTACAAAAACTGGAGGGAATGAGGCAGACTTGCCCACACAAGCTCTCCTTAATTTACTAGTCTGTAGTTTTGTTTTTTTTTTTGCTTCATGATCTCACCCAGTGTTTCACATGACTGCCAGTCTGTGTGCTCTCTTGCAGCCATGCAGTGCCACTGCGCTGACAGGGGTTTGCATGGTTCTCTAGCAATTTGTTAACTTTCTGTAGCTGAGCCTGTTTAACAAGATGAAACGAGATTTCTGCCCTGCAGTCCCCTCCCTGTGCTGCAGCAGCTCTCGCAGGAGGCTGATGAGGTTTTTAGGTCAGGTGGTCATTTCACAAACACTCAGCTGTGGAGGAGAGAGCTATGTCTCTGCAGCAAAGCTGATCATCTCTGTAATAAAGTAGTAATAACACTTCCCAGCTATGATCAATGAGTGCTTTGCAAATATTAGCAAATCAAACTTTGATTCAACTCTACCGTGCCTGGCTATGCAAAGATGAAGGAAAGCAAATTACTTACCCAGCCCCGTGCAGGAGGTGTGTGATGAGGCCCAGTCAGGTGCACAGAGGTAATGTTTCCTCATCTAGATAATTAACTGCAACATTTTAGCTACTTTTAGCTACTTTTCTCCTAGGGTTACTTGGAAAGAGGTATTTCTTAGCTGTGAGAACAGTGAGAGCAGTAAGAACATTGGCACAGGATGAAAGTGGTGTTTGATGAGATTAAAGTCTTGGGCATGAAAAAAAAGCAATGCTTTGGGTTGGCCTAGAGATAGGCACAGGCTTGGAGAGAGAAGCAGAAAGGACAAGGGTCCTCAACTGGCTGGAGGTAGCCATGTGCTAGCAGGCTAAATGAAAAATAGAATCCTGCTTTTATATATACTTCCATTGCAGAATTGGAAATGCTGGATGAGGCTATGGATTTTCTGTGTTTTAGACTTCAAGTGTCTTGTTTAACATTCTGGTTGACACCAAGTGGCTTCAGTAGGAGAACATTTACAGTGGGGGAATAAATTAACCCCATAATCTTTGACTAGAAAGACCAGAGACCTCATGGGCTAGTGGTGATAAAAGAGTGGAAGAGCATAAGAACTGATGTCTGATGAACAACAGATCAGGCCTTCCAGACAGCAGGCATTCAAAGTGCCACATTGCCATGGGAATGAACAAGCAGTTGGTAGATGTATAAACCACGTCTTTGCCCAGGCTGTTGGTCTCATGTTGTTATAGCTGAAAAACTCTTATGTTCAGTATGGTTTCTGAAAGAAGTCTTCTGCTTTGGAAAGAACAGACAGAGGAGTTTTGTACCATGAAAGCTCCCCAAAATGTTTGAGGGTTTTGGGAGCCCACTGTGCCCCAGAACTGCCTTCTTCTTGTGGAGAAGAGACAGGCTGAGGTTTCCCATGGTACTGACATTAATGGAAACTATGAGGGGATTTTGACATGGGCAGACATCAAAAGTTTGCAGTCCTGCAAACTGTTCCTACCTTGCTATTTCATCAGGCATCCTTATCTTTTGCCCTCAATAATCTGGAAAATGTGGTTTATTCAGCTTTCCAAGGTATGAAGTGTTTCCCAGGGGGTTCTGGGCACTTATGCCTCTCATTGAAACTTTCAGATATGCTAGTGTACCTTATTTGTCAATAACTGACTGCATCTGCTTTTCTTGTTGCTTTGTTGGAGTTTTGATTGTTTGGATTTTTTTAAATGTTTCCTAGAGGTAGATGTGCAAGGCACAGTTGTTAAAGCTTTTCTTAGCAGCTATCTCAGCTCAATTGTAAGAGACATAAACGTTTTAGACTTGTTCTTCCAATTTATAGGCATTACTCTATAATCACAGGAAGCCTTAGTACAGAGTGACTGAAAGGACTATGGTGACCTTCTGCAGCCCTTCCACTTCTGGTTTCATATTCAGAAACTCATTTCACATTTTA
This sequence comes from Rhipidura dahli, assembly GCA_013399225.1. NCBI lineage: Eukaryota > Metazoa > Chordata > Aves > Passeriformes > Rhipiduridae > Rhipidura > Rhipidura dahli. The sequence continues at coordinate 371,732 of VXAC01002038.1, forward strand.
TATTTCTGTACTGTTTCTTAGATTTCTATTTTCATCATTCTGGTAATAGTATCACTTGGTAAAAAACTGGGATTGGGATTCAGCTTCATTTAGTAGAATTATCCAGGTGAAGCAATGACAATCCCTGTGAAATTGGATACCTTGCACTGCTTCTGGGGGCTGAGGACAAGGAAAGGAAATGTGCTGATCAGATAGCTTTATACAAGAAACTAGAGTGAAACCTAAGTTCTTTCATTCATTCATTCATATTTGGTCAAGTTCCTTAGTTACCCAGACTAATAGGACTCAGTGGAGTACATTCTTTTCATTGAAATGAGAGTAGAGGTAAATGCATTCAACAAGAAAAATTTTATTGTTATACAGTTAAGCAACCTGGTTTTGTACTTTTCTCCCTTTAAATGTTAATTAACTTTAGTGATGTATTGTCAAGAGTACTCCTCTTTGTGCACTTAAATTTCATTCATGTGAATGCAAAGCTGCACAAAACCATCCCACCTTACTGGTGAGCTGCCCCCTTATGACTGGAGTGAGTGTCCCTTGCTTGGGGAGGTGTAATAAAAATGGGAAGTCTCTGTTTTATTTGTCTTGCATTGAAATGCTTGCATCAAGGACATTGAGAGTTTTGCTGCAAAGAATGTCTCTTTTTGAGGCCATTTTTTCCAAATTTGTTTATGCCTTCTCTTTGTGGTGATACTTTCAATTCAAAACCTCAACTTCAGTCACGGTGGGAATGTTCCTTCCAGGCTTGAATAGATGGACTGCACAATCAAAGTAACCCTTTCTGATAATCACTTACCATGTGATAACAGACACCAGCCCTTCCACTGCACTCAGCCATGGCAAGTGATTTCACCTTTATGGACAGTTTCCAACAGGTACTTCTTCAGAGAGGACAAGAATGTGATAACAGCACAGGCAAAATTAAAAGATAGCACTTACACAGATTTGATATTTAATTGCAATTTCTCAACCAAGATGGTGGCAACTGATTTCTAGTGTGTTTACCCATCACTTTAAGGGCAGTCTCTTTCTCAGAGCAGCCCTGAAGAGCCTGAGGTCTCCCTGAAGGGTTCAATAGCAGCACAGGTTATTGCTTTTCAGCTATGCTGCTGGAGTCCCTGGGTGAGGCTTTGCCAGTGTCAGGCACACACAGGAGTTGGTAGAACAATCTTGTTTCTGAGAGGACTTTACCTGCCAGCTTTTTAGGAGGGAAACCTCATGACAGGACAAAGACCAAAGCCAACATGCTGTATTGGCTATCCATCCTCACAGGGATGGGTCTCTCATGCTCCTGGGAGCCCTATGAATGTGTGTTTGCAGGCTCTGGTGCTGCCTGTACCACTGAGGTAGAACAAGAGGAGCCATGAAACAACAACTCTTGTAACAGCTTAACATCACAACACCTGCTGGCCAAGCACTGGGGGCTAATTGGTTTCCTGCAGCTCACACAAGTTCTTCTGGCCCCTCTCTTTTACCCCCACCACACACGTGTGTCTGAGATGTATGAGCCAACTGCTTCATCATCCGTATCTGCAGGGTCTTTCCAAACAGCAGCCCACAATGAGGCTTGATTCTTGATTCAAACCTACGGGACACAAGGACAGGGCTGCTCAGCATCAAGTCAGGGCTGCCTTTCTTTCCTCACCTATTTTGTTTTCTCTGGAGAGGTTTATTTTCCCCAGTGGAACATCCCATCGAGGTCAGTCATTAGGGCTTGGAGGAGTGTGTCAGGCCTTGAGTCATATCCCATGCCGTCCTCCTCTCTTGTTCACTTGCTCATTTTAGGAGTTTTTGGAATGGCTCTCTCTTTGTTCAGGCTTCAAGGATGTCTCTCTTTTCATACATGATGCCTGCTGTTTGTTTAATGACAGTCTGGGAACAAAAAAATTAAACAGCCGTTAACCAGAAAAAAAATTGTTTATGGTTACAAGGGCTCCTGAATTGACTCTTCAATGTTCCTAGGATGCTGAAACTGGAGGAAAAAAACTTGGACTTTTCTTTAAGTCACTTAATACATCACTTTTTCCAGTCCTGCAAAATTACTTTTCTACCCCTTAACATTTTGGATGAGCTCACAACTGGTGAATGCTTTATGTTGGCGGCTTACTAAAATACAAATGCAGAATTTACTTGCACTCAAATTTACTTCTTTCCCCCCCCCCCCTCAGTATTTCCATTTTCCAGGGGCAGTTATTACCAGGAACAATTTGGGAGAATATAAAAAAGGAGTTAGGAGAAATTATATGGCAATTATTTGCACCAGAAATCCATTTAGGCTTTTTTTTTTTACCGCTTATTTGCCACCAGCTCAATTTTACACTTCAGAAACCTGTCCTTCCCCTCCTCACCTCTCTTCATCCTTCCTAGTGCCTCCATGTGGTCTCCTGGATCTGGAGCTTCTTTTGCCTTCCCTGTGGTTCTGATTTTTAAATATATTTCCTGATATGGAAATATATGTGTTGAGAAGCAACACATTAAGGCCACTAGACCAAAACTGGGGCATTTAAGGGTTTGGCCTTTTTTTCTGTTTGGATTTTTTTTTTTTTTTTTGCACTGCGTATGTCTGTGTCAGTGACTTTCTGTTCAGTTCTGAGTGCACAGAGGTCTCTGTCCAGTCAGGCTGTCCTGTTATTGCCAGTTCCAGACCAAACTTTTCAAGTTTGACATTCCTGTTCAGGGGCTGCTGCCAGTCATCTCCCAGGCCAACCTGGTGCTGCTCAAAATAGGAGCAGGTGTGAGGGTGAGAGGAGTCCTGCACAGATCCACCCTTCCTCCACCACAGAGATGGTTGCCCATGGGGTCTTCGTATTGAATGGGGCAAAAAGAAAGGCTTTAAAGGGGTTTAGTGGGGAAGGAATGGGAAATGTCTATGAAGAAAGTACAGAGCAGTAGGGAGCTGAGGAAGAAGTGAAAACTGCTATATAGGTGCAGTGGTTTAGACAAGAGCAGGAACACAACAAAGAATGTGTAAGTAAGTGGAAAATTCAGGTGTTGTCAGAGGGAGTTAGCAAGGCATCGTGATAGAAAGTTGCTGTTTGGGACAGAAGCCGGTGAGCATGTGAGGGGAGGTGTGTGCCATCTCCTGGGAGGCAGTGCACTGAGGTGGTCCTAGCTGCCACATCTTACAGCAGTGGTTCTGTAGGCACAGCAAGATGAGCAGCCAGAGCAGGAGCTCACAGCAGCTGGGAGGAGTGCTTGGAGGACCAGGAGGAGGTGCAGAGGAATGGAGAAGTTTGTAACAGTTTTGGAGAGGAAGATCAGCTGTAACTGCATGTCACACTGTCTGCCAAGCGTGGTGTTGAGTAATCTGTTTCTCACTGCTTTCACCTTCAAAGAGAACAGTGAATATAAACAGGACATATAAGTTACTGGTTTTGTGACAGTCTGGAGCATCTGGTTTGGGTCTGAGGAACTGTATCTATACATGACTGGTGTAGGTGCTTCCCTAGTGAGTCTAACAGCTCTGGCACACTAGCAGTATCATAAATGCAAGCAAGAAAGTAACAACAGGCAATATCCGGGACTGGAGTGAACTAAGTGAAAAAAATTCTTCCCATTTGTGAAGGAGTGAAATGTCTCTGTGCAGAGCTGCTGTAAGGGAGCTGCAGCTGCTGGGGTGCTGCTGGCAGGGCCATGGGATGCCTTGCCCTGCAGCCCCAGTGGCTACAGCCTGTGCCCAGTGCCTGGGTGAAACATGTGGGGCTTACGTCCCACAACAGAACTTAAATAGGTTTTTTTTGCATGGAAAGAAGGTCTTCCTGGCTTTGGCTAAGTATACAGCATGGTTTTTAAGGAGAACAAGGAAAAAAAAAGAAACAAACCCAAATTAAAACTGATGAAAAGAGAGAGAAAGAAGGGAGGAAGGAAACAACCAGAATTTTCAGTTGACATACTGAGCACTCATCCTTGTGTTTTGTTTCCTTCAGGCAGGAACAAGAACTGTCTCTGTGTTTTTTCTAGGCCATTCAGGAAGTGCTACAGAGCAATAATAGCCTAGTTATCTAATAGTCAAAGTTTATTTAGGCTTTCACTGCTTCCCCTGCCCACTTGAGCCCTCCCCCTCACCCCCCCAACTCCTCCCCCCCATGCAGTTTGCTGGCTGCTCTAGGCTGAGCTCAGTTTGACAGCCAAATGGGGGAGGGAAGCTATTGCCTGCATGTCATTTCCATTACACTCACGCATATTTTCATCTGGAAACTTTTTTTTCCCCCTACAGTCAACAATAACAACGGGGGAGGAAAAAAAACTTATGGCAATGAAAGCATCCTGTTTATCTTCTTGTCAGGGCTTTGAGGACTCACCTTCCCAAGATCCCTGAAGCATTGCATGCCTGCTTTAATCTAGCAGCACTGATCAGTTGGTACAACACTGATTGAAAAAGAAGTCTTCACTGTTTGGGCTGCCCAGAAGTTATAGATATTAAGTGCTTATTGTCCTTTTGTATATTTCATGAACAGAAGAATCAGATAAGAGCATTCCTTTATTAATCATTGCAAAACCCCTTATCTTTTCCTTCCTTTCCTCTGCTTTGAAGCATGCTGGAAATATTGTGATAAATTCAGATTAGGCAGTAGATGATAAACCCCAAAGGGTGTTTTAGTTGGTGTGTTTGCTTAGAAGTTGTCATTCAAATGTTTCCATGCTCAGAAGGAATAATCCATTGGGAAAATAACTTGTGTGAGCTGTGTCATACAGTAGTGTGTGCAGTGACACTGCAGTGAGAGGAAAAAGCAAACAATCAATTATTTCAGCAACTTCTCTTCTGACTCTGCTTACTGAACTGATGGGGTGCATGGATCTGGGACAGCAAAGAGCAGGTCAGAAGTAACTCCAATCTTGTTATCATCCACCCTTGCTTTTTCCAAGGATGTTGTATGCAGTGTCATGTACAACACTGAGAAGACCCTCAGTGGGTTGAGGCATGGTAATGATAATGCCAAGGTCAGGGTTCAACCCCTGCACAGGCCATTCGCTCAGGAGTTGGACTTGGGGCCCCTTCCAACTCAGAATATTCTGTGATTCTCCAGGTTTCTTTATCAGGAGTGGGACTTAGAATCTGACATCCCGTATCTGATTTTGATCTTTTTATCATCATCATCTTTTCAAAATCTTAACACACTGAGAATCTGGGCCTTGGCCAGCAGATGATGCTCGGCTGCCAACGGGGAGCTCTCAGACCAAGGTTACTCCCTCGTTTTCAGGCAGTGAGTGTCTAAAATGCATGTATGGTTAATCACATCAGATGCAGAAAATATCAGTGCAATTTCTAAGTGAATTGCGAGGTCTTTTTAACTTTAAAAATAAAATCCGAGGGTGTTATTTTGTTAAGGTAATGCTACTTTATAGAGCAAATTACAGTACTGTGGGACACCTATGAGGGTGTGACATTTACAGTAAAGTGAAGTAAGTGCATTATAGCATGAGTTACCCCTGTTATTACCACATCATTTGGCACTTGAAAGAAATGTTCCCTTATGTGACATATGTGAAAGAAGAGACCCAGTCCACTCCTTTGTGCTAGAGCTGAGTCTTTGCAGAGCTGCAGTTTCAACTTATTGCTGTATTTGGTTTATCCTGTGAAAGGATAATTTAGCAAGGAAAATATTCTTTTCTTTCTCTTTCTGTAGAGTCTCTGAGCTGTTTGGAAGTTTAAATTGCATTTCTGAGCTCTCAAAAAAAAAAAGAAAAAGAAAAAAAGGCATGGATTTGTAGCATTTGTTTTTCAGTGTTTCTAATGCAAGTAGTAATCACCCTGTGATGTTGCTCAAGCCAAAGAACCTGTTGTGTACTAAAAAAATCCAATATGTACAGATTTATCCTTTATATGTTTGTTCCTCCACAGTTCATGTTGGATATTGTTAGGGTCAAGATAATCAGCTTCAAAGTTTCTCCAAGGGTTTTTCTTCTGGGTTACTCCTGGCGCCAAAGTGGGACTACTGTGTCCAAACATGCAGGCTGGTGGAGATCTCATGCTGGACATGCTCCCAGCTAAGGGCAGTGCTGGTGCAAGGCTGCTGAAGGCTGTCCCAGTGATGGCCAGCTGTGCTGCCAGCTGCCAGCCTGCTTGTGCACATGCACACTTCTGGCTCCCAGTGGCAGGTGCTAGGTTTAGCCTCATCCCAGTGATGCTGGCTGGCCTGGTGCGCACTGTTCCCTGTTTGCACTGGCTGGGTTTGGAGCATGAATGCATGTCCTCTGTAAAGGCAAATGTATGTATTTGATCCAGACTGTGTTGGTAATGCATATTCTGCACTCCAAGCACACAGCTCCCTAGGGACCTCAAGGCCCTTGGTTAACTTGTGCATCTGCAATCGATAGCTGCAAGCAAAAATGGCATTTTATGTGACTGCTCCACCTGCACTCTGCCCACTTAGCTATGGGTGGGACATGCAGCTCTCACCCCTGACCCCCAAGCCACCACCAGCAGCTGCCCTCAGTTCTTGGCCCAGCCACCCCCATGGGGTTTGCACTGCTCTTGCACCCACGGCTGCAGCTGGGAGCCCCTAGATCCTGTTCCATTCCAGCAGCAAAGTAGGAGCTTGAGGAGGGGATGTTGTAGTCAGTTTGAGGGAAGATGGAAAAGCTTCTCCTCTCCTTAATCTACTATTTAGTATATATCAATGGGTTATTATTTATATTATGTGGTATTATTTATTTACAGAGAAGCTGCTTCAGAAGTTTGCCAGTTTAACCTAATTATCCCCTTCTATGGGTGCAGTTGCAGTAGGTCTTTAATGTGCTAATGGGAGAGCATGAAAGCTATTACCAATAACATGCTGGGAATTCTGAAGCAGATCTTTTGGAGATTATGAAGCACAGTGACTGGGGGGATGTGAATCCTCAGCATCTCTTTAGGATAACCTGTGGCTCTGGTTGGCATTCAGATATAAAGTAAGTAACCCAGCCAGCCTGTAGGTGAGCCACTAGAAAAACTGTTGTGCATGACACAAATCACAGGATTTAGTTTTTGTCTGGAACTTTATGCTGATTATTGTACAGTAGGAAGGCAAAGACTGTAAGTCATCCATGTTAGGGAAAATGGGCAGGAGAAAATAATTATGTGATCTTCGAGCCCCAGATTTACATTCATATTGTACCACAGGTTTGTGTTCTCCAAAACTGGATGCAGGGTGAGCAGCTGGACCTGTTTTTTGGCCTGTAAAGCCTTTGCAATTGCACACAAGCACAGCTCTTAGTGTACACGTCCTGCTGTGCCAACCATTCAAGTCTGCTAAACTCTGCTAGACAAATAGCATTTATTTCTTGTGGTTTGTTTTTTTAAGCTAGAACACCCAAATAAAGCTAATGACTGCTGCTGTAGTTCAACATTAATTAGATGAGTATTTCCTTAAAATGTTTTGAAGGGGCTTTATGGGAGACAGACAAGCAAGGGGTGAATGTGTTACAAGTGAGTGTGGAGTGTGCTTGTGGCCAGGAAGAAGCTTGTGCTGTGTCTTGTGGGGATCTTCTGAGCTCTGGACATGAAGGAGGAGAGAGGCTGGGTAACATCACTCCCAGGGTGGCCTGCCTGTCCCTCACTGAGTTGCTGTGCCCAAAACCCAAGTGAGTTGCTGAGAGGAGACTTCATCCATCTTCAAACAGTTTTAATGGTCTTAAAAGAAATATGTGTAAGCCATCTGTTAATTAAACTCTTAGTCTAAGTGTTTTGGAGGCTAGGATGAATGTGAGGGCATGCAGAAAAAGCCTGCTTGGATTGGCTGGATGTGAGAAACAGGGTCCTTGAACCTCTTCTTTCTCCTTTATAGCTCCAAAACCGTCTGAAGCACCAGTAATAGAACCACTACAATCACAGTTTCCAGCATGTTACTCTTAGAGCTGGTCTTGGCTTTTCTTAAGTGTGTCCAGTTGCTGTAGTGAATACTCTGGTGCTCCCAAGTCATGCCTTGGGAATCTTAATCGGTGCCTTCTAGGTGTACCCAAGGAGAATAAGGTGAGAGGCATATTTTAGCAATCAAGTGCAAACCCTGTCATTTATTAAGTATGTTTCTCAAGTTAATGAGAGAACATGCTGTCCACAATGCTCCCAGAGATGCAGCACACTGAACAGCTTTCCACACTGCAAGAGAAAAACAGAATTCCTGCAGCTGAGTCCCAGGGGATAATGTCTGGTGACAACATTCATTCACTGCAACTTCTGTTTCTGTGCAGATGGCTGTTGCCATTGAAGGAAAAAATATATTGGTACAGTATCAAACTGCACACCCACTTAGGACATAACTCATCCCATGTATTACACAAGAATATTGTTGAGTTTGGGATGTCTCCTGGAAATGGCAGGCTTTAGACTTTGGGGCAATGACGAAATTATATAAATTATATAAAATTCACATGTTCTTTTCATTGTGGTCAGGTTATATTACAGGTTATACTCCCAGGTATGAATTCTCAGCTCATTGTTCAAAGCACATAATTAAATTTTTGAAATTAATAAAGGTTTCCAGTTTAAGTAGCACTGAGCTGCATGCAAGAACTTCTATTGCCAGGCAAAAAACCTGTGACATAACCAGTTCAGTGTTGTTCACTGTACCAAACTGCTAAAGAAAGACATCCAGCACAATATTGACAAGGCATGTTAGATAAAATGTGGGCTGCAGCTCTTTGACTGCTTGTCCTGTGCATTTGTTTCACAGCCAATAAAGTTGTAATGGTTTATTTCATCTGCTCAGAGCATTTAAAAATCCCCAAAAACTAAAATTTTCGTGGTTTAGTTATGTGGCTTTAACTCATCAGATAGAAAGTCTAGATTATCTATTGTTTGCCTAATACAAATAAACCCACTTTATTTTCAGGGTGGCTTGGATGACATTTGCCAGCAGAGAACCCTTTCTGATGAACTGAGTGTCATTCCACTTGCCAGACAAGTGTTTTATTTTCATTTCATGGTCACTGGAATCTCTTCTTACAGCAACTGTATCTAAGCCACAGGCCAAGAATCCAAGACTTGTGAAATACAGAGCAGAAAATGGTCCTGTGCTTAAACAAATTGATGGGAATTTAATTGTTGAGTCTAATCTTGTCCTTGGTTTAAGTCAACAGGAGATAAACCTGCAAAGTAAGGTCACAAATGGACACTTAGAAGTTTCTTAGGTAATAAACACTCTTTACTTTCTTTGATTTCAAAGGGAGCTCTGAGGCAAGAGCTTACAAACATTATCATCTATACTCCATTTCATTTACTTACTTATGGGCAGGGGACTATTTAAACTTCCAAGTCAAGTGAATAAGAGCTTTCACCGCTGCAAAGTAGAACATAAATTGCTAAAATAGTCCTTGAAAATTTCTTCAGCAAAGTTCCCTTTTCTTTCTGTAACCTGCATCTCTTTCTCATCCATCAGCCAATTACAAGTTTCACCAAATTGTTTGGCTGTTGAGGGATTTTTCTTCACTTCTTTAACAAAAGAACAGACATATTTTTAAGCACGGCCTGTGATCAGTTATTGTTATTGGCTCTGAGTCTACTTTGATTATATGTGTAAACAGCCAGCATACCACAAATTGCAGCCCTTATGATTATGCATTTACCTGAAGAGCAATATTTTTAAATATTAGTGGTGCTCTTTGATTCACTTGATTGTCATCACTTGCCATAGCTGCATTTCTTTTTTTAAAGTCTTTATTATTATGTACCTCATTGCATTACAAAGTGTAATGAACTTTACCATGTGCCTCACAAAAATACTTTTTTATAAAAATCCCACTGCAAGTGCAACACTGCAGAGACCATCACTAGAATGCTGCATTTTGGATGATTTTACTGATTTACTGTGTTATTTACTGTTCAACACATTCCTCCCTTGGCTTTGCTGGTAACTAGTACAAGAGTAGTGACAAGAGCATGATGTTATCCCCTCTCATACAATAAACCCCCCACTGACCAAAAGTTCCTGAAGAGAAGGATGGATGGACAGAGCAGCAAAATGTACTGCATATGCCAGTCATAGGGATATTCCTCTCCTGTGCTCTCACAAAACAAGGCTTTCATCTTAGTGGGGTTTCCCCTTCACTGTTATTAATGAGATTAACATTTTTTCTCTTTCTTTAATTAAAATTCCACCTACTTGGGGATCTGGCACTGAAGTGCTGCTGAAGTGAATGGATGGGCTCCTGCCTAATGCCCCAGGGACTGATGGGGCCTGTCAGCTGAGGCAGCAGCAGGAGAGCATCCAGTGGAAAAGGTACACACCTCAGCACCCAAATTCAAGGGTAACTGAGGGAGAATTCCCACCCACATTCTGACAGCTCTTAACTTTGTGTCTCTTCTCCTCCCCCCAGCACTGGCCTAAAATATCAAACTGTCAAGGACAGCACTGGGCCCTTCCAGCCCCTGGAGGAGTCAACAGGGAATAATGCCTTCTGTCTCCCTCCAGCTGGGCTGTGCAGCTGGAGTGACTTTGAAGCCAGTTGAGTTTCTTTTAAGTTAGTCTATCTGTAAGAGGGCTGGAATTCTAGAAAAGTGAAATACATCTCATTAAGTGTGGGATTAAAACTGGTTTTGAAAACATTAAAAGGATCTTTTGGTGTCTGATCTTTATTAAAAACACTTTGTTCAAGCCCATGTTTTATTAAAAACAATTCAATTAGTGTGTTCAGTATCTTGGCATTAAATATATGCTTTTCATTTGAGGAGCTGAATTCATTTGCCTCCAGAATTTCCATTTCCATGTTCATGAAGGAAGAAAAGCATCAGGGAAAGAACACCTTCACTTTTTAGAGTGATACCCTTTTAGGTAAGGCTCACCAGATGCACAGTTATAGGGGAACTAACAGAGACAGAAAGTGTTAGTCTGACAGCCATCCAAATAGAGTGTTTAGGTTTTTCTTTTCCTAAAAATGGAAAGATTTTTCCTTTTCACTGCCTTGAACAGGTATTTCTGCTGCTATACTGCTTTATTATAAGAATTTTTTAAGGGAATTCGTTGTTAGTGTGGTTTGGGTTTTCTACCTGTAAACCAGCAGCAGAACATTGATACATGCATCACAGACTCTTTCAGTCTACAAGTGTCTCTTAGCATCCAGAATAATACAGACCATTTCACCATAGCCAGTTACTCCTGCAACTTTTACTTCTTGGGCTTTATCTTTCCCTTCTCAGTGTTACTTTTGAGCACTAAGTACTCTGTGAGTGGTAGAATTGAAGGAGCTTCTTCTCTGTTGAGGTTTTCTGTGTCTCCTGGCTATGGTGCTCATCATGGTGTAATCCCAGTTGCCCTCCTTTTTGGGTTCTCATGCCCTGCTTTTCCACCACTTCTGGCCTACCTTTCCATGACCTCACAGCTGGGTAGGAGCTGCTTTGTTCACCTTGCCCAGTGGTGGAGGAATAGAAGAGCCAGCTTTGTTCTCGTGCCCAGGAAGAGAGAGGTTAAAGTTTTAACCCAAACAGCGGGATATCAGTGGATATTTTTTCAGTTCTGGTGCCCTAGGTCCTTTGTTTGCTAGTTAAAGGGCCTGGGGGAGATCTGAAAGATTCTCTTCTGAAGCTGTGCTTTTTTTAGAGCCCATATCTTTTATATGTTTTGTTATTACAGTAACAGAGGAAGTTATATATGAGGTCACACGCAGCCAGGCCTGCACTTGTGTTTGATCTGCATGAGTGACTTTGAGTGGAGACTGATTTATCTATTTTCTTCACTACTTTTTTGCTTCTTACAGGTGAGATAGATGATTGTAAACAAAAGCATCATATTTTCAAGTGCTCTGTGGTTTTGAGTGTCTTATTGACCGAGTGGTCAGACGGAAATGCTGAGGGCTTCTGCTTTCAGGTGCTCTTTTGCATCCCTCAGACTGTGACTGATATTTTGCTGATATTTTGATTCTGTTGGAAAATAGAAAGAAAGATGCTTCACTGGGGGTGCCAAAAACGAAACCACTCAGATAAGAATTTATGCCACAGAGGAGAAAGAGAAGCAGAAGACCTGTAGCTAAATATGTAGGAAATTGCTCCAGGTTTAATTGTCACTGACTTTTTGAAACCCATGCAAATCAGAGTATGTGTGTTTATCTGTTCCTGGAAAGAAAACTTAGCCACAGATGGAAAAGTGGTTTCTTGGTTTTGTTTTTCTTCTGGATGGTTTCTTTACAAGCAAATCAACCAACAAAAACTTTAGCTACTCAGGTTTTTATATTAATGTCAGGTCTTCTTTCTTTAAGATTATTCTTCAAATGCCAGCATCTGATAAACTGGAAATCGGAAACACCAATAAAATCCCAGGGCAAATAACCAGCTCTTTTTCATATTTTTCTAGCAACTTTGATTTTTTTTTTTTTAAGCCTTTTGAGTCCTCTGGTGGGTTTGTATTTGTAGAGGACAGTGCAAAGAACAAGTCAATATTTATTCTAGTTAACTGATAAATAACTGAGTGATTCACAGAAACTTAGTAAGAATACCTTTGTCATGGTCATTAATGACGTCTATGGGTTTATTGCTCATTAGTTTTTTGCAAGAATCTGTAATAAACCCCCTAAACATAGCAAAAGCTCTGAATGTAGGAACTGGGTTCATACTGCATGTGGAGAGAGTTTGTGATTGCAGAAACACAGGAAAGGGATCAGAGGTTTGCAGTTAAGCTTAAACCCCGGCACTTGCACTCGTCAGAAAGGATTCATTGTTTATAATCTGTTCTGCTTTGCAAGGATTGGGCACCTAATTAGCATCCTAACTTCTAAATTCTTCACCTAAAAGGCTCCCCCTCTCTTTTGTATGGGTTATGCTCTGTGCAGGCATGCAAGCAGGAAAGGTGGCATGCTTGCTATTGTCATTTACTATTCATGCCCTTTGAAAAAGGAAGCTTGGGAAATATTAGTGGAGCTTTTCTGGTTCAGTATCTGAGGCTCTTCCACAAAGCTTTAACAGCTCCCTTGCTACCACCACAATCTCTTCCAGCCCCTTCCTGTTATCACCAACAGCCAGTACAGTACAATCTGCTAGAGAACTTGTTGCTATCTGAAAAGTCTTGTGCTCTGCTTTGATTTCAACCAGCTGAGTTTCTAGACCTTTGCAGATCATTAGAAAGCCCAAACAGGGCTCTAAAAAAGCAGAAAAATTATTTATAGTGGAAGCTTTTCAGCTGTGTATTGAAACAATATAATACTGCATTAGAAGCTGGAATGTCCTCAGTGGAATAGATCCATGGTTGGAATAAGGCTGCTAACAGCTTTGGTTTGTTAGTTAAGATGAGACCATGTTTAGTGTTTCTCTTCTCTAACAATATTTATGGTCCATACATTGGAAAAATAAATCTGTGGCTTTTTAGTACAGACCACTTTGGTTAATATTTCTATTTGTGGTATACTGCTCAGCTTCTAAAGGGCTCTGCATTTGGAAGAAGGAAACATGATCCTGTAATTAAAAAATGGTTCTGGACCACCCCGATTGATAAGCACCTATTTGTAAATATGTCATTGAAATGCTCCTGTGATATTTTTAAAAGTTTTTCTGCATCTGCAGTAGAGAAGAATATCGTGATACCCAGAATGATATCTCATTTCCTCATGAGAGTAAACAAGCAATTTTGTGGCCACACCTTCTTCTCTGCCCTATTTATTACCTTCTTGATAAGTGTAAACCCTAGGTTCTGGCATGGGTTGTGTGGGGAGATGTTTTGTTTTTAATAAATCTGTGCAGGGTTATTAGATGCTGTTAACAGAGCTCAAATCTCACCTTGCCTCACAGCCAAGGACCATCCAGATGACACAGAATGGTTTGAGTTGGAAGAGACCTTAAAGATCATCTAGTTCCAACTCCCCTGTCATGGAAAGGGGCTCCACCCACTAGGTCAGGCTGCTCAGGGCCCCATCCAACCTGGCTCTGAACTCTTCCACTGCTCAGATCCAGTCTGCCATCAGTTTCCATTCTCCTTGTGAATGGTTTTGGGGACATCCATGTGCTCTCAGGTACCGGGTTCTCTCTATTCCTGTTGTGTTTCAGCACTGCCATACAGAATGGTGAATGTCCTCAGAGTTGGTGCAGAGGCACAGCTACATCCTTCCACTGAAATGTTTGAGATTTTAAATCTGCCAGCCAAAACATGCCTCCATTTAAAGTAAATTGGGTTTATATAAAATTAAGACCAGAGTTTCTTCACCAGCTATGGTTCCTGTCAGGAGAGGGTGTATAGTCAGGGGAGTAGGTTGTGCAGGCTTTTGCCCATGTGCAGGTTAGTCAAGAGGCAGTGTTGCTGCAGGGTTAAAATCAGTAGCTTCCCAAAAGAGGCTGATGTGGAGAGACTCTCTGGGGAGTTGGGGATGACTGTTTTCAGGAGGGAAGCCTGTGGTATAGAGAGAAAATGCTCTGGGGAAGGAGAGAAATTGAAATAGTTTGCACTGTTTGGTCTCTTTATGTTGGAATTCTGAATGAAAAGTTTGGCCTCAAACTTTTAGGGAGTAATAGTCTAGAACTGTTAAAAAAGCAAAACATATGTATTTCCTAACATATGCCAGCACTTCTCATCTGTGGTCCTTCAGAGGAAACACACCACAGAGGGGGAGATTGGGGCCACTTGTTTCCCAATTCTCGTCATGCAAGTGTCCTCATTTCTCCTTCCAGCTCTAAGCCTTAGGAACAACACTGAAATTTTATCCAAATATGTTACTGCCGAGTACAGAAACATTCCTGGAAAATCACTCACTGCCTATAAAATGTCACCTGACTTAATTCATCTGGTGAGACATTTCCCTAAAGGCTAATGAATACCCCCGCTCTCAAAGAGGAGTTTTGCAATGGATTCAAAACCCTGGAGAGATGGAGAGAAGGAAGAGGGTTCAGCTGGCCCCTGAGAGGTGGCAAGAAGGAAGAGTATCACCATCAGCCTTTCTCACTGAGCCCTTCAGTGTTGCTATTGCAGCGTTTCTCCAACACAGTCCGAGGACCACAGTCACGAGCTATGGCTAAACCAAGTTGTTAGAGCACATTGGGCACTTTCTCTTTCAGAGCATGGCAGGTGCTTTCTTTCACTTTCATACTTTGAAACCCTTGGATTAGGCTGCTAGCATGCCTTGTGCAAGACTGGCTTGTAGCTTATCCTACAAACAGAGTGGGAGAAGGACTTCAGTTAGATTTTAGGATGAGTCGCGTGTGTTTTCGTTCCCTTAAATGATCCTCTTCCCTCTGGGTGATGAGGAGAAGCTACCCTGGAGTTCTTTTGCCAGCCTCTTTGTTATTCATTCACAATCAATATGCCTCCTACAAAGTTTCCATCATTTTCCTATACAAATATTTGGCTAATTGTATTATATCACATTTCTGTAGTCAGAGCCCTATATGTCTTTTCTCATAGATGTAGAATGACAGCAAGAAAAATTAATTCCTCCCCATCTGGAAGCTGATCAGTGGAGACTGAGCCATCAGAGTTGATGTCTCTTTGGTTTGCTGGAGATATATTTTTTCTTTCCTGGAATCCAGCAGTCTTTCTAGTCAGTATGTATTATATTTCTGGGCATCTCTCTCCTTCCCTCTTGAGGGAACTGCTCATAGTGTTTCTCTTTGCCACATTTTTTTTTTTTTTTGGACTTGTGTGACAAGGAAGAAGGAAAAATCCTGCAATATAAGAGTTTTTCTGGAGAAAGGCAGTGACACGCACATCTGGCTCACTCTGGTACTGTTTAGAAGGAGGAAGTCAGGAGATGTGGGGTTAGGTTTTGTTTGTGCTGCCTTTTTCTTTGGCCTCTCCTACCACACGCAGGCTCAACCCCAGCCGCTTGAATTGATCAGATGCCTTTGGATTGTCCTCACGTTGCTGATGCAGTGGGTGTTCAGCAGCTGCATTACTGGGAAAGCCTGCAGCCTCTTTTGTGTCAGAACTGTAAAGGAGGAAAGTCTTAGGGCATGGTCTCCCCTTGTTCCTACATGGTACCACAAGGTGCAAAATTACCAAGGTATTGATATTTGCCTAATTTCTGTCAGTTGGCAGGAAATGCAACAAGATTGGGGCTTCTGCTTGAGGCAGTGCACACCCAGTGGAGTCAGTGCCAGAATCAGTCATTCAAAGTGCACTTTAAAAGCCCAAATGAGTACTGGGGAGGCTGTTCAAGTGTCCGTGAACTGGGGACTTCTCTTACCAGCACATCCCTTGCCTGACCTGAGGCACTAACATGGACATGCTCTTCAGAGGGACATCCTGACTGCTGCAGAGATTTGTGGATGTCTTGGTGACTCCCAAGGCCACAGAATGTGGTCTGTGAATTTTCTATTAAAAAAGAAATTTTATAAACCCTCTTGGGTTGACTGGGGGCCATGCTGGTGACCCATGACATAGGCTGAGGCAGGTGGCACTGCCTTCCAGTCCTGAAGCCTGACTTCCCCTCAGGAACAGGATTTGCTCTTTTATCCCTCCATACTGATGGGTATTTTGGTGGTGTTTGTTGTGTAATGCCACTGGCTTGTTGCTAAAGGTTAGGCTTTATGAAAAGCCACTCTACACACATTCGTTTTAATGGCATTGATGTTAAAATAAGGAGAGGCTGGTCCAGAGGCTTCCACCCTGAGATCTAAACTGACTTAAGTGTAAGGTCTCATTTTTTCCAGTAATATTACCATGCAGTCCACAAGATACTGCTCCATAGCTTGAAGCCCTGCAGGCACTTCAGCCCTCTCTTTAAGCAACAGGCATATTGTTGCTGGTATTGAAGCCTATGCCTGAATAGAGCTCTTTCCCAACTCAATCACACCTGGTTGAGGACTGTGTGTCCTGACCTTCTTCTCCATTTTTTGGGAAGTGTCAGACCTCACATCATACAGTGCTGGTGGTGGTTTGCTTGGAGAGCCCTGTGATAAGCTATCTGCATGTGCAGTTAAAAGCAGAAGTTCTTCCAAGCTGAAGGTCCCAAGCAGCAAAGAAGCCTTCTTGTCTAATAAATCCTGGAGATGGATCTGGACAGAATATTTATCCTTTCTGTCGTCTTTAGTTTTGAATTGAAGTTTGATAACTTCAAGGGCTTTGTGTAGATGTACATTTCCTTTTCTGGATCATGACATGACATGTCTCATGGTCATGAGACTGTGCAATCTTACTTGGGTTTTGCACACAGGAACTATATCTGGTTGTACAGATGTTTTCAGCATACTGTTATATCAGACATATCTTGTAAGAACATTTGTTATAATTTGTCTATCTGGGTGTTGGGTTGGTTGTTTTTTTTTTTTTTTTTTTTTGCTTCCCAGCAAGATAAAAGATGGGCTGCTTTGATGCATGAAAGGAATGTTGGTCCTAAACCAATACTTTGTTACTTTCTCCAGACCAGTGTGATGGAGAAAATGAATTGGGTTAACAGCAGCTGACTGAGCTGTCTGTTTTTCTTCAGCATTCTCAGTCTCTGAACTTTGATCCAGTTCTTCACATTAAACAAAAAAAAAAGGATAAAACCTGTGTCATAGAATTAGGCTTTTTGGCTCTTCTGGTGAAGGGGCGAAGAAGAACAGGACATTTTTGTTTATAGTTGACATTTTGTTGCTCTAATGCTTATCAGTACTACTGAGTGAAGTATGAAGTATCTTGGAACAATGTAAGGGGTTTGCTGCAGTGATTGACATATTTAAGTAGAAAATTAGAGGGAAAATCAGCTGTATGTGCAGACTTAATGGATATTCTTTAAAGTTGCTGTTTAAAATTTACTTTCTGTTGGTAGTTTGTTTTCAGCATAACTGCTTTCAGAACATATGTGTAAGTAAGTGAGTTTTGTGCTAAGCCACTATGAAGAATGTAATTTAGGAAAACAATTTGAAGCTGAAACTCATGGCAGAGGTACATATTAGATGTCCTTCTTACAACCAGCTACTTTGTAAGCAGAATTATTGGACTCTATGTATGCATTTTCCCAGATTAATAGTATTTGAAGCTCAGGAGAGACACAGCCTTTGCTCTATGGTGTAACTGTTGCTCAGCAAATATCAAGTGCCTAATTCTGCTCTTCTGAAGTCATTGGGATCTTGGCTGCGTATCAGATCAAGTGCAGCTCTGAAGCTGTTGTGTGTATGTTTAAATAAGTTTCTGATGATACTCTTAGAAGTTAATTCTGCCCTTGTTATTTGGCATGAGGGAACTGGCTGTGCTCAATATCATAATTCAAACATCCAATAAAGGAGTCAAAGTGACATGCCACTATGTCTAGAGCCCTACCCTTACAGGAGCTCACATTTACTGTTTTCTTTTGCAGGGTTCTATGTTGTGACAAACATGTGGCCTATACTGTCAATCCAGTCTAGTCTGCAAGTAACACTACCAGGGCCAGAAATAACTTTATTCTGTGATAGAAGAATAACTAGTTGTATTTATTTGTAACAGTTGTATTAGAATTGTAGAGTTCTCAAATGGGCAAAATGGCTTTTGTAGCATAGGAGGCCATTTCCTGATGATTTATCTATAACTCAAACTTTGAAAAAGGATAGAAGCAACCTTTGAAGATTATTTTGTGCATGAACATTTTCAAAATATTTTATTATTAAACCATTTTCTCTCTCTTTTGTGATTATACTGTTTATGGAGAAATAACACAGTCATAATTTTTTGGCAAATAGGTTTTCTGAGGGAAACTGCCTACAACTGAAATATAAGAACTTCAACCCCCAATAGTTTGCCTGGGATCTAAAAATGTGTATGTCTGAACAGACTTTGCTGTTTAGGATAATTGTTGATAACAGCAGTCTCACTGATTTAGGATTTTAATAGAATCTTCAGGTGTCTTTAACAATCACTAATAATAAAAATGCACAGCATCTGGAAGTATGCTCTAGGTTCTTTTTAAATCCCATGGTCCCAAACCGCTAAGTGTAGTTGGAGAGCTCAAGGAGGAACATTTTGCCCCCATACTACAGCATTTTACCTTTTTGCAATCCCTAATGCTATGCACTTTTTCTTGTTTCTTGTAGTTATATTAAATCCATCCGTGTTTCATATAAAGGGTATTAATGTAAAACACTTATCCAGTCTAGGGAACCAAACATATCAGAGAGCCTGGTCTATGCATTACCACTTTCAGAGCCTTCCAAAAAGTTATTTGATAGTGAGTGGTGGTAAAAAAGATAGAAAGGATTTTTATCACTCTGTAATTTTCATTAAGTTTAAGCAGGAAAGATCTCAGCTGAATTTCTAATACACAGGATGAGGAAAAAGCTGTTCAGATTCTCTGGGTGTCCTGCACAGTGAATTGAAAGCCAAGAGAGTGGTAAAGGCAACTTCTGTTTTTCCTTGCTAATGAAAGGTCATGTTTACCAATTTGGAAATGTTTTGGAAAATGAAATGATCGCCAGTTCATCAATTCTAGGGTCATTTGGAAGCTTTCTAATGGACTATGTAGTCTACTGCCTACAAGCAATTTTTGCATAAAAACAGGATGGGAAATTCTTTTCAAATATAGATTTTTAGTGGTGCCAGAAATATACTTTCTTGTGTAGTAATATGAGTGAGGCAAAGTATGCTTTCCTGGTTTTGAAGGTAATCATTGCAACCCTCCTAGAAATGCTGTGTCTGGGAACACACATTTCAGCAAAGTTGCTCCTCTGTCCAAAATCTGGAATTCCAAGCAGATTTTGCAGGAAGTTGTGGTTTGGTCATCTCAGTTGGACACCAGGCAGATGTGGCCATTTAGCTGCTGTGCCCCCTTTCAGAAGCAGAGATCTTCCAGAACCCTGGTTCAGACAGGTCAAACCCATGGAACGTGGGAGAGAGTGCTCAGCTGGCAAGTCTGGAAAGGGTTTCTCTTCCTTGTCTGGCAGACACTGGAGCCTGTTGACTTTCAGGCTTTAGTTTGAGCCTGCCTAGTAGCAGAGCAGATGCTATGAAGAGACTTGAGTGTCATAGCTGGTGAAGGGATTTGAGTAATTCAGCTTGTTCCTAATTTTCTAATCTTTTTATGCTCTTCTTTTATATACTAAACCAGGCCTTATAATTTCTGATTGAGTAATTTAACAGATTTTAACAGATAGCTGTGTGGATGGTAGCTCCAGAAGCTGTATTTTAAAGAAATTTGAGATCCTGTACCCCAGGTTCTTTTGATACAGACCATCTTTGTATTTTTTGCTTAGGTACCTTGTTATAGGGGTTCTGGTTTTGATTTGTGCTATTCTGAGGACACCAGGATGAAAAGGTGTAAGTAAAACATGTCTGAAAATGGGATTGGGGGTCCTCGAGTGAATCTGTCAGAAAACAGGATTAAAAATAGCTTTTCTTGACTGATGATTTACAAGAAGACATAGAGCCTACAGTGCAAAGCCTCCATGCTTTTCTGGTACCCAACCATAGTCAATTCATTTCATCGTGATTTTAATTTCTTTAGCAGTAGCCAGTATTCAGCTCTGTCTTCCTCTAGGCAGAGAATAAAATCAGGTGCTTGACTTCAGTATTGAAACCCAATTCCTGTATTCACATTCATCATGTGAAAGAGAATTTGAACTGAGCCATGAACATTTTACATCTACACTGCCTTTTACAAAGATAGACAGTGCAATTACCCACAGTCAATTTTTCTTATTAAGACAGAAGAGTGGGCAAGTTCATTTCTCACTAGTGTAATTCTGAGGTTTTCTTTCAGCAATAAAAGGAGCCGGGGGAAAACTCAGGACTGTTTACCTCAGGAAAAGAACTTTGTATCGCCTTAGCAGAAAATTGAACTTTGATTCATGATAGAAAGAGGAAAAATATTTTGTAGATATTTACTTCTTTGGACATCATGCAGGGCTGTGTTGGTTATTTTCCTGTTGACTAATTAAATGCAATTTTTCAGTAACACACTGAACGCCAGTTTCTCTCTAAGGAGGTGAATGAAACACTGAGATGGTCTCTCAGTTATCTCTAAGTCCAGCATGTTGCCATTGGAAATTAACATGGCAAATCCTAATTAGAGAGGTCCTGTTGGGCTGATCCCTGCTCTGTTAGCCCTTCTGAGCATGCTACAGCCAAAACCTGTGCTCAGAGGTGGGATGTGAGCAGGCTTTGTCAGGAGGAACAGAAGCATCTTCATAATCTGGTTCTCTTTCTCTGTTTGCCACTTGAGAAGAAAATATTGCTGAATGCTCTGCCCAGCAGTGTCTATGCACCTTGGCTGGGAGTTAGAAAAAAACCAAGAAACCACAATCAATCATATCCAGCATCTTAATAAAGCAAGGACAGTTTCTGTAGGAGAAAGGGGACAGGCACTGTAGCAGATACAGCCTTGCATTTAAAGATTTGGCTATGAAGATGTGACTGTGAAAAACTGATTTATCTCTCTCTGCCTGGAAAGTGCAATTAGCCAGAAGAAATAAAAAGGTGAAAAGCAGACCTGTTCCACCAGCAATATAAGGATTCACCAGTCAATCTGGTGGGAGAATCTCTTCTCTGCTGTAACTATCTTCCCTGTGGGAAGGTTTGGGGCTTTTTTTCTGAAACATCTGGTTCACTCAAGGCAAGAGAAGATCTCATTGTTTACACAGAGCGGTTCATATTGCAAATGCTGACACTTTAAAAGAGTAGCACTCTCCTTTGGTATGTTGTTCATGGAAAGGCTTGCTTTCTGGCATGAAATAAAAGGGAAAACTGTGAGAAGCAACTAATTATTGAAGGAATGTTAATAGAGGAATGACAGCTTGGACCCCCCCCCCTTTCCCTCTCCTGCTAGGCTCAATTGCTAAACTGAAAAAGTGGAGCTGAATATCTTTATTTGAAGTGTAGTATCATTGCTGGTGAGTCACCAACTCCTATGGAGTTAAAACAGTACAAATCCTGTTATTT
The DNA here is from genome assembly GCA_013399225.1 of Rhipidura dahli. Lineage (NCBI taxonomy): Eukaryota > Metazoa > Chordata > Aves > Passeriformes > Rhipiduridae > Rhipidura > Rhipidura dahli. The sequence continues at coordinate 393,451 of VXAC01002038.1, forward strand.
CAGGTGGTTGTGTAAACTGCCTAGTTTCTGTGTAATTCTGCCACTCCTGGTAAACACAAGGCAGAGAACAGAATGGGAATAACCACCCCTTCTACTCAAACCTTCCCTAATGAAATTCCACTTTTATTTGAGGAGACCTAACGTGAGTGATTTTGTTAGTAAGGTACAAAATTAAGTCACCTTTTTTCACCCTTATTCCCACCAGGCAGATCTGTGAGGCCCTGAAGCAAGTCATCAGCAGGCAGGATGAACTGTTTAGGAGCTAATAAAAATATTTAAAGACTATGTAAATATACAGAGCAACAGTACATAAACCCCTCCTGGTAACTAGACACTGACTTTCTGTTCTCGCCACAAAAGACTGAAAATGAGGCATCTGCCTATAATAGGGAAAAAAAAAAAAAAAAAGAAAAGTAGAGGTAGAGAGATCTTGTTATCCCCTTCCCTGCAAAACCTTCCCATAGGAATTAAAATGCTCTGGCTAAGTCACTGTCACAGTTTTGGATGCCACCAAATTCCTATCCCATGTCTCTGCGGGCAGCTGTGCTGGATTTAAGCTGAAAGGCCAGGCTCTGCCAGGTCAGTCAGGGGCAATCCCTGCTGCAGAGAGCTGCACACAGGTGTGCCCTTCACAGTTAATGGGGCAAGAATAATTTGCATTTTTAAAGGTAATTTTATTAATATGACACATGTCATTGCATATGTATTCATGTGCTGGTACTGACAGTGAGCTCTGATAATTTGATAAAAAAGAAAAGAAAGACTGCAAAAAATTTGTAAATCTTTAGGAGCAGTTGTGTGCCTCCTGTTCCCCCTCTCCAATTCCAAGACCAGTCTTCTCAGATTTTGGGTTCAATAATTTTTCATCCATAAAATAGTTTTCAAGAGCAGAAAGGGTGGGGAAGCAGACAGTGTTATGCTAATGCTGAGAAGGGGAAAAGCTCAATCTTGCCACTGCTCATGCAAAGCCCCTTCTGTGCACAGAGACAGGCTCAGCTTGGTTTCTTTGAGGGGAAGAGTAGGATGTGATCCCTGATAGCTTTACAAAGGAAGTTGGGGAAGTATAAACATGTTGTGTATTGGTTGACAGTTGTTCTCTTCTTTACAAATAATATGCTGCAAAGCAAGAAGGGACAGGTACAAGAGAAATAATTGGGAGCTCTTGATTTTTCCCAGATGAGTCAGTCTTCTGGGGATGTTAACTTTGTCATTTATGCAGATGATCCAAAAAAACGAGTGGAGATTTCAAGAATTACTCTCAAATTCACATGTGGATCAACCATACTTTGAAACCTGCTTCACACTGCCCTTGTTCATGTTCCCAATTGCAGTTTTTGCATTGCAAAAAAAAAAAAGAAAAAAGCTAATGTTGCCTAATTATTTAAGGCAGTCCTGGAATTGGGCCATAAAACATGGATCTGGACAAGCACTTCCTTGCCTGTTTTAGGCTATGGCAAGAGACCCTGTCACCAGGAACACTTGAGCATCATTAGGGAAAACCCCTCCAGTGTTATTGCCAGTGCTGCAGGCATGAACATGATGTGAAATTCTGGGCTGAATCACTGGTAGTTTCAGCAGGGTATTTTCCCATGGCAGCAGTTCAGGGACATGTATTTGCTTCAGGGCACAGGTAACTGCATTTATTGTTCCTCTTACTTGCTGTGTGCAGCAGACGGTGTTCTCCCCCATGTGTTTATCTGTGTGAGTAAGGAGATAGCGTTAAGTGAGGGCAGAATTCAGTTTAATAGTCCTAGGCATGTGGCCTGTGGTACTCCCCTTATGCTGTCAGTCAGAGGGCATATTAAGGAAATTATCTTATACAGACCATTTCAAATTTTGTTGTTGTAGCTCGGGAAGTTGAGAGGGGAACTGTATCATAGTCCACAGGAAAATTCATAGTCTGTGTAGTGAGATACATGTGTGTACACTGGAGCCTCTTTGATAATTAGCAGCCTTGATCAGCTATGCAGATCAACCCCTAATGCTGTAATTTGCTTTGTTTCTGAGGGAGAACAGGGATGGGTGGTGATTTTGTGCAAGAACCCTGTAAGATTTCTTTGCCATTATTCTCTTCTTGCCCTGCTTGGTGCCTCCATGTCCTGGCAGACATTGCCCTGGAGGGTGGTAGCAATGGAGGTGGTGGAGATGTTGGTGTCCCCAGGGGCACCTAAATGGCCCTAGCATGTATTTCAAAGAGGCCTGAAAAAGCAATAACTTCAGTCTTCTCAGCCTCTGGCATAAAGTGGACCAAAATGACCTTTGTTTCTTCGTGGTAAAACATTGTGTCACACCAAAAACACTGTGAGTAATTGCCATTTGGCCTTGCATCGTTTGCCCGTGAGTCGTACGTGAATGGTACCAGCAGCAATAAAATCTTGGGTAATACCTGATATGTAACTCCCTCCTTCCTTGCTGGGCATAATTCTATTCCTGAATGAGATGCGAGGAATTTATTGAGGATGGGTTTGTCTATCAAATTCCTGGTGCCTTGCTGGGTAGCAGTCAGCAAGGGCAGAGGAGGAGTGTACCTGTGGGTGGGAGAGCTGACACCATCCTGTGTCTCAGAGATTTTGTTACCCTGCTTTCCTCTCCTCTGCTAAAATGTGAAAAGCAGACTTGAGTGGGTGACAGATCCAGTGAAGAGTCCATGCCCCAAGTGAGGGCCTGGATGTTTCTCCCATGTGTAATGTTTTCCTGATTGGTGTTTGGATTTTCCTGTTCACAGCCCAGAAACTGACTCAGTGGCCATGCAAACCCTGGCCTGAGTTAGTGGTGAGCAGCTGACTGTACCTACTCTGTCTGTGCCCTCTCCCATTTGCTCTTCCCAAATCCCATGTGTGTTAACTCATTATGTGAGTTCAATTTTTTATTATTATTTCTGATTTGACTCAGCTGGGGGATGTGCTGGATTGCAGCAGAATGCTGACTTCTCTGCTCAGGTGTGGCTTGGGATGGCAGGGCAAGAGCTCCTGCAGCCCACAGTAACCTTTACTTCAGCCAGCTGTCTTGCTTGGGCAAGTTTTGTCTTGCTCCATGATGCTTACCTGGCCTTTCATCATGGACCAGCCCTGCCTCTCAGGAGCCTGACTACACCATGAGCCACCAGACATTGGGCAGGATGGCTCTCAGCGCCCAGTGGTGGCTGAGAAACCTCTCAACGTGGCTCTTTGGGGCTGGAAATAGAAATCCAGTGGTGCAGAGTGAGCTGGGTTCACTTGGCTTACTGCAAATGGTCGTCAGTGGCCCCAGATAATTGTGAGTTATTAAAGAAAGCCAAGGGTGCAATGCAGGATAAGACCCACGTGTTTCAGTAATTGGAAAAGTACTTTCTTTCTTTTTTTAGCAATACCCACTCAATGTAACTGGTGTATTCTTCAGGAGGCACCTGAAGATTCCCTACCTGGGGAATGCCCTCACTGTGCCCAGCCAGCACCTGGGGCTGAGGGGGAGCAGCCCCAGCAGTGCTGCCAGAGGCACAGACAGTGCCAGCTCTCCCCTCTGCCATCCACTTGGTGTTTGTTCTGGGGTGCTACTTCTTACCCCCTTGCCATCACAGATGACCCCAGTAATTCTTTTCCCTTTAGCTGCCATTAACAGAACCATCAACCACTAAAAGTAAAAAACATCTTTAAAATGTGGCTGGCTGGATTTTTGCGTATTTTTTCTGGTGTTGTTTGTAGTGGGGTTTATTTGTTTTTCATCCGACTCAGACAATCTAGTTTTTTAATTTTTTTGTGTGTGTTCACAAGGGAGTTTTTATTCATGGCTCCTGGAAATTGGCACTTCACTAAGGCCTAGTACTTTAATATCAAATATTGGCAGGGATTTTTTGTTAGTGGTCACAGAGAAGATTAAACACCTCCTGAATGTGGATAAATACATGTAGACATTTTAATAAAGCGATAGGACACAAGGCTCCACACATTAACAAACAATAACTGCTGTGAGTTATTAAATTGACTCTGGGTAAATTAACTCTGAGTGCGTCACAGCCCTGATTTTCAGCTTGCAGATGGTTTTGGATGATGTGGATAAGAAGACAAAAGGATTTTGCTTTTGGGAGTTTCTGGGTGATGATGTCAGGCTCTGGGAAAGGAAACAGTGCTGGCTCTGGGATGGGCACAAGGATGTGGGAGCCATGTCCCCTGGCCCATGCCAACCCACCCCAGCTGCAGCTCACAGGTGCACTCCTCACTGCACAGAAAGCTCATGCCTTCTTCACTCCTGGGCTTTGCTTTCCGAAGACAAGACCTTTCTCCTCTTTGCCTTTTTCTCTTTGCTATTTTGAGAGAGACTGGGGGAGAGCAGCCTTCTGGTTCACCGCATTCTGGCTGCTTGTTTGGAAGAAGGCAGATTGCAGAGGGTAGATCTTCAAAGAAAAAGTTGAATCTCAATGAGAAAGCACCAAATAAAAAGATAAAACCACAAGGAGCCTAGGTTGAAGAAACATGCAGAGAAAACCTTGGATGTGTTAGCAACAGGCAGTGACTGATCAGTCACTGAGGAGTGACTGCCCTGCTATTGATGATGGGAATATTTGTCCTTCCAGGCTTCTGGCCCTTCCATACTGTGTCTTCATTTAGACAGGGAGTGGTGGTGATGGTGCACACCAAAAAAAAATGAACCAAGACTTGCAAGATCGTCATTTCTTCCTCTTGCTTTCGAGATGTTGATTCTAATTTGGCCTTCAGAGTAGTGTTTTGAGACAGTTTATCCTTTCTGGCACATTTCTTTCCCTGCACGATTCTGCCCAGCTGTGAGTGGTACTCAAGTAAGTAAATTATAAACTACAGGATAGGTTATATTCTAAGCAGCTTTATCACAAATTTTTAACTCGCTTGAGCATCTCTTTTGAGGAGGAAAACAGCTTAAAAAGCACTTTCAGATTATGTGGTTCTTCTAAACAGCACTGGCTGCTGTAAGCCTGTGCAGGGGGGTTTTGGAGTGTGGAGAGAGAGGCACCAGGACAAGGTGTGGATGCTGGGACAGGTAACTGGCCACACATCTCTCCCTCCTCTGACTCCCTTGTGTACCATGGATACATGACCTGATAATTGCATAAGCAGCCCTGTGTGATAGCCTCCCTTTCCCCCAGCACTTAAACCAAAGCCCAAAGAGCTCTGCAAAAACAAGAAGTATTTAATTTCAATGGTGAAGACAGATGCTCTCACTTTCATCCAGGAGAGAATGTAGTCCCATGTGTCTTCTGTGGGGATAAGAGTGGTCACATAGGCTGTGTACTGCAGGAAGATTTGACTGCCAAAGAAGTTGTTTTGACTGCAGTGGAGAAAATAAAATGTGAAAACCATTAAGGAAATATGAGGGGGAATTCAGGATTGTGGCCCTCTTAGAGGATAATTTCATACTGGAAGGACCATTTAATCAAAACTCCAGATCAAGCAATTATCAAAGTTAGGAGAGTTATTCTCCTTTCTGCCATAACTTCCCTGCTACAATATATGTGCACATTCAATTTTGAATTCAAGTGGGTTTTATAGTGAGTGCTTCTTGGCAATAAGACTAACATGCTGAGTCTAGGTCTTCTTCTTACTCATAACTGTAAAAAGTGTGATGAATTTAGATTTAATTAACTGGATTGTCTTTAAACTGTTCTTTCTTGGTGCTGTCCATGAGAGAAATGTAAATCTGTAATAATTTTGCTCCAGTCAGTGTCATTACTTCTGTTTTGATGTCGATGTAACCGAGAGCAAAATCTGATCTTCCCTGAGAAAGCCATCATCTACTAGTTTAAAAGGAAGAGTGAAAGCTCAGTGAGCTATGGACAATATTTTTAAAGCTCTGCTGTGCAAATCTCACAAATTTGCTATATTAAGAGGTAAGACAGAGCTAATTCAGTTAAAAGATTTTTTTTTTTTTTGCTTTTTTTTCCAGTTCATTGAATTTGACATGGGTTTTCAGAAAGCAGACCAAAAAAAGCTTGCATTCTGTCAGGTCTGGGGTGTGTGGTTCATTTTATACATGTATATGAGCTTTCATCCTTCCTCAGGGGACAGAATGCCTTCAAATGCACATTTTTTCACATTCCCCTTCCAGTGCAGCTTGGTCCCTCAGATAAATCACTACTCACTGTTTATGTTATCACTGTGGAAGAGTTTGTGAAATCACAGATTTGGCAGCATAGTTTCACAAACATCCTTGAATAGGAGAACACCGTCTGGGAAAAGTGAAATGTTTTGTTACAATTCGAGCTCTCAGCTTTAGGTGTGTGCAGTGTCTGCTGAAACACCTCTTCCCCCCACTGAGAAAGATGGGAGTTGGACTGAGCTGCCAACACTCAGGGTATCATCTGGTGGTCTCTTTTGCATTTGTTATTTCAGCCATAGCCTGGGTTGATTTTGGCACCATTAATACAAAAGTTGGGTTTACCTCCTGTAATTTCTAGGGATTTTTTTAAATTTGGGGAGACAAGACTTAACTACGTGTGAGAGTGGTGTCTCAAAGCAATGAGACTGTGTTACAGGTGTACAGCCTGTGGGTCTGTCCCACAGGGACACAGTGAGGGGATCAGGAGCCATCACCTCAATATTAGAGTAAGAGGAGGTGCTGGTGAGCTGTTAGCAAAGGATGCAGGAGTAGTTGGTAGGATGCAACATCCATTGCTCTTCTGAAATACTGTGTTGCTTGCTGCTCAGAAACAGAAACAGAAAGAAAAAAACCCAACATTTTTCAGTAGCATTGCAGTGAATTTTAAAATATTTTTGTCAGTGAGCCTAGAAAACAGCTTTTTTTCTCCCTCCAATCTGGAACTAGATTCCAAACCACTCTGTAAATAATACCTTTTAAAAAATCCATAATAAACAGAAAGTTACAGTTCTGATCTTCTGCTTGTCTCCTTCTAATTTGCCACCAGCAATAATGAACAAACTACTGTGTGTGGAAATAGAACCTTATTGCTCCCCATGACCTCTCTGACCTTGCCTGAGACAACATTTGCATTTGGCTTACTGCACAAGTTTTTCTTTTCTGATAAATATTAGTTCTGTTTGGAAAAAAAGTCCATCAGGTTAATTGTGGTTAATAGTTAGCCAAAGAGTAACAGGTAAGTAAACAGAGCTTTACAAACAAGGTGTACAGGAAGTAACACAGAGTGTTTTCTGTGGCATCACAGACAGGTGATTTATCAGGTACAGCTCACAGAGCTTCAGCGACACAGATATGACTGTCTGGGTTTGGTTTTTTCCAATTATATTCCCCTTATAAAGGAACTTGGATTTAAAAGACTGGCCTTCCTTATTTGTCTGCAAAGGGTGTGAATGCCAGAAACTTACATTAATTAAGAAGAAAATGAATCAGAAGTTAACCCCAAGCTGAGTCAGGTTGAATTTTGCCACCAAGAGAAGTGTTATATGGTACTGAAGACAGACAGGATGTTTACATGTACAGTAAAAGGTTCATGGCCAGGAGAGATCTGCAGGAAAGTAATTCTTAATGGAATTTCACAGTCTTAAATCTTCTCTGAGAGAAATGTATCATCTCCACTTTTCCAGTCACAGCATACCCAGGTCAAGCTCCTGTTAGGTATAGTTTGGAAAGAGTGATAAATTATTTTAAAAGTAAACAATTTAATCTGTCATCAAGCAATCTTGATTCTGCATGTCTGTGCAATAAAATGAGGCCCCCATGTTTTCAAGGCATGAAGAAAGCCACATGGCTGTAGAATCTTTATTCTGCCTTTGAGCTCATGCTCAGCTTCAGAAAGTGCTTTGAAGGAAAGGAAAATTAGGGTAAATAAAGTAAATGGAAGATAGTCTAAAGCTTTAGTTGTATTAGCAAAGATCAGTCCTACCAGGTTGTCTTTCATGGTGAAATGGTTGGGTTTTTGTTTTTGTTTCATTTTGTGGAGATAATTATTAGCCTGAACTTCAGTAACCCAGGCAATGAAATGGTGGAAGTTATGTAGTAACTTGGAGGAGGTGAAGTTTAGTAGCAGAGTTTAAACTTGGATGAAGAGCTGATTAAAGAGGACACAAAAGATGGTATCAGAAAAGCTCTGGAGACAGGTATCTACTGGGTATCCTTAAGAATTGTTCTTGAGACATGTCTAAATAAATATTTTCATTAAGAATCTTTGCGTAGGTGTTTCTCACTGTGATGTTTCACAATGGAGAGCTGAGAGAGTGAGAAGTGAGAGGAAGGCTTGGATGGCATTTAAGTAGAATTGAAGGATGCTAAGAAATTGAATTAAAGTTACAATAGTGCAGGACCCAAAAGCACATCCTTACTCTGTTTTAATCTGGAAGAATGGGGGAGCCCTGTATATCCAGAAAATAAGGATACACTAAGCAGAGAGTCCCAGTAGTGAAAAAGCATTAATATAATTTGCAATACACTGCTAAATCCTTGGCAGGAAAACTGTGTGAAGTTCAGGTCCCCAGTTCAATGGAATATGGGTATTACCTGGATGCATATAATAAAAGGAAAATCAGGGAAATAGGCTGGTTTATGAGACAGGGCTAAGAGAGTTGGATGAATCAAAATAATCTGTGGCATGGTATGTGCATTGGAAAAGACAATATCAGACTGGGAAGAAGGTACCTTAATGGAGAGAGAAATGCCAGCACAGCTTGCACAAATAGTTGGAATGGTAAAGCCCAAGTTTAAGCTGAACATTTAGAAGTAAATTTCATAAATTGTATGTATGAGCAGCACAGCTGGACTCGGTGTTTGTTTGTTCAGTGTAACCATGCTGATCTCCCCCCACTCTGTCAGCAGAACTCTGCATTTAATGTAATTATCACAGTCCCCTTCCAGGAGGGAAAATACCTCAGGAGCTATCCGTGACCTCTGAAAGTACATTCATGGAGGCACGTGGTGCTAAGGTAAGGTGGTCAGAGGAAGCGTCCTTTTTTAAATCCCATGAGTGAATCACTTTGAGAAATACCTCAGAGTTTTCAGGAATATTTGTAAGATTGCAAAATCAAAACATTTCCTGCAATTAGAAGGCACTCAGAAAGCATATGTTATATGTCAAAGATGTAACTTTTGACCTCTTAGCCCTCTTGAGCAAGAGATTCCCAGGCTATTAAATTGTCTTTATTGCTCTGTCATATATCTATAGCACGTGTTCAGTAGTAAGTATCTTATCTCATAACACAACTAAAGAAAATACTGTGCCTTCCTCAAAAAAAAAAAAAAAAACCAAAAAAATACCACAACAACCAAAAAACCCCCAAACAACCAACCAAAAACTTTTCTATTTTCCTAATCAAGATAGGAGCATGACCCTAGATGAAAAAACTCTGGCTGAAGAATTCAAACTTTGAGTCATGATATTGTGCCACAGAGGATAAAGTACATTTCTAAGTCACTGATAAATATGCTGACTACTTTTTTTTAGGGACACACTGTTACATGATAGTGCTAAAAAATAATTAATGCACTAACTTGGGCAGTTGTCATAGTGGAACATAATGCTCCACACCCCCACGTAATTCCCCTTCCCCCCCAATCTTTTCTTCCAGCCAGTTGGTGAACAAGGAAAGAAACTTTTCACATCACAGCAAGGAAACAGTTACAGTATCTGGGCTATGTGATGATAAACTTCCGTGGAAATTGGACAGGATTGTTCTTCACTCACAGTCAGCTGTGTGTTAGCATCATACATATTTATAAAAGGTATTGAGTCTCTGGTCTTCTGAATTGCTGCAGAGCACTTCCTAGCTCACTGTGTCTTCAGCATCGGGATATTCATTACACAGTTAGAGGGGTATTTTTTCATCTGATCGAAAAACTTATTTGCTTTGTATAAATTAAAGCTGATGACACATATTCCTGGAAAATGAGCGAGAAAGAAATGGCAGCAGCTCCACAGGGAGACTCCTGTAAGCATTTGCATGACTGGGAGTGTTTTCTCCTTAAGGGGTCTGTGCATTAGCATGGGAGACTTTGTGGGAGACAGTGGTAGGCACTGTTCATGCTCAGGGAGAGATTGAAAATCGATGGGCAATTCTAAACCACCCATCTGCCCCAGTTCAGTCTCACCTTTAAGTGCTTCAGGTAGACTTATGGCAGCATCAAGGGGCTATGTAATAAATATGTATAAATATATATGTTATATGTGTGTGTGTGTGAATATACTGTGCTGGGGGGTGTGGGGGGAGAATAAGGCAGTGGTAGGAGTTGCTTTGAAGGAGTTCACAGTTTATGCATACCAGTGGTTTCCAGCATTGCTCAATATGCAAGCACCTACAGTAGTTCTGAGAGAGGTGGGGTACAGATATCTCTAGCAAGTGTAAGCCTGCTTTTCATTATTTAGCTTTCATGGGCATGAAAATAGTCCAGGGTCACCCAGGGAGGTATAGGGCACAAATTGAAATCTCTGGTTGAGGAAGCACTTTAAATGATGCCTTAGAATGAATGAGATAATCCACTTTTGCAGTAATAACCACAGAAATCTAATAGCATCTTTTTACTAAAAGGCAAGAAATAAGTTTCCAGTTCTCTGTCTGAGAGATGTGTATATTTACTCACTGCTTCTGAAATCCTGCTGCCTCTCCATGACTTTTCACATAATGGCCACAGTGAAATGCTTTCCAACAAGAGACAGCCTTCCAGTTCTGTGATAAACCATTTGATTACTTATGGTCAAGTTTGAATCTAAAAAATTCAAAAAGAATGGGATAAGGCTTTAAGGCAGAATTTTCAAAAGCAGCAGTATCACCATCAGAGCTTCAGCAGCTTCGTCTTTACATGGTCACTGATCTAGGCCAATGCAGATTTTCCACTTGATGAGTTTTGTATTCTTGAAGCATAAAACTTATTTTCCCTTCTTGATGGAAAGCCAAATTTTTAAATAAATGCACTTAAATGGTAAAAAAAGGACAGACAGTTTTGCATGCTTGAAGACACATGTTATTAAGAACAGGTAAGAATATTCTTGGTGTTTACGAGCACCCCCACATTTTTGGGTAGGATGAATTCCTCCCAAAAGTGCAACCTAATTAGGAGGTTTCAGCACACCAGGATTTTGCTGTGTCCCAGGGTCTTGCAAAGCACATCAGTCACATCCTGTGAAGTGCAGCAGCAAGGGCTGTGGGACTCCTCTTTGGCACAATGGGCTCCAACATGTGGAGGGAAAAGCAACACCCTGCCCACCACATTTGAGTTACTCCAACACCCACATATTCTTTCCTGAGTTGTGTTGGTAGCACATTATCTGGAATAGATGCACACTGACAGAGCTTTTTCCCACAAGGATAAACTGCATTTATTGGGAGAGTTCAGTAAAGCATAGCAGAAACTTTCCATAGACAGTTTTGAGGCTTTTAATGGAAACTTACTTTGGCAAAGCTCTGAAAGAACTCAGTAATTTCAGTTATGAGATCCAAGAGCTAAAAAACACAAACGCTTTCTATCAGGCACTGTCTCGTAAAAGCAAACCTGGTGACAGCAGAGACATCCTGTAGCTGTATAACAGTCAGATCAGAAGCTCCATTTTCCCATGGATTTGCTTAACTCCTGTACCAGAACCTTTGGGGAGCTTGTAAGCTGAATGAGGCTGTAATGCATCTACCAGCAGTTGTTTTCTGTCCCTTCTAAGAACATCTTTTTTTTTTTTTTTTTTTCCCTTTTACCACTATTATTTTTAATACTGTTTAGAATTCTGCTTAAAAATGATGGTACTGCTCCAAGGTAGTGCAGCCCAGTGCGACTAAATGAAGTCATTTTGGAGTGAGACAAGCTCTAAAAATGCCCTCATGCAACACTGATATCAACACAGTAATGTTGCATTTGGGGCAAAGTGGGGGCTCTTGTTCCTTCAGGATGTTCCTTCATGGAGGCATAGTAAGTCTTGAAAACTTTACTTCTTAGTGGCAAAGCCTCTATCTTTCTTTGAGCAGAGCTTGTTGATTTTAGAGGATTTTCAGTAGCCCGTGCTCATGACCACCTCCCACTGGCATGCTGTATGATTTACATGCCAAATTCCTATTCCTACTTTCAAAAATCTGTCTCAGTCTTTTGAAGTTTTGTCATGCAGACCTTTAGCTCTAATATTGAGAATAGGATTGTTCTGCTTTATTTTTCCAAGACTGCCATGCAATCCAGTGCAGTGCTACACAATCTTACATTCAACACTGCAAAGTCTCTTTTCCAGCCCATGGAAGAAATAATTTTATTTATTCATGATGAGTGTTTCCAAGCTTTGGGAGGTGAAGACGAAGGCAACACAGAGCTGCTAACACACAAAGCTGCTCTGTTCTCTGGGCCTGGTAGCATTTCATTGCTTGCAGCAAGGAGTTTACAGGGCTCACAAGAGCTGCTGCAGCTCCACCATGAAGTGATAGTTAGCGATTGAAGACTGGTGAATGCATCAAAGGCAGCCAGACAGACCTTTGGCTTTAAAAACCTGGTAGGTGTCATTTTTCCCAGATAAGGTGGCTCTGGTTTTAGTAAGGCTTATCAGAAGATACTTCACAAGGCAGGGAGCAGCTTTGCAGTGGGGTGGAGAGTTGGCTGTGTGATGGTGACCATTTTGCCAGTTTGGAAACTCTCTGGGATGCAGTGGCCAAGGCCAGATCTTTCCAAAGTTAATGTCATTTTCTGGAAAAAAAAGTGTGATTTTTTTTTTTTTCCAGCTGAGGTACATAAATGCCTACCTCACATCATTTTTTCCCCCCTCACAGTTTTAGTAGTCTGTAAAAGTCCTTGGAAGATTCAAGCATGCAAATTCTAGGAGTGAAAGATCTCAACAGTGTTTGCCTCTAGTGTCTTCTGAGGCTGCTACTCCACCAATCCTTCCTTTCTTTGAATTTACACCAAAGATATGGGCTAGAGAAATACATGGCATCTACAATCAATTTGTAGATTGTACCAGAAATATGGTAGAATGATTTTAACCATCTTAGTGTTCAAGAAACTTCTTCCCACAAAATGCTGAAGTCAAGGAAGTGCAGCAGTGGGTTTCTTACACAGGTACAGTTGTATTTTGGAAGGTCTAAGGCATCCTAGCAGCACTGGAGTAACAAATGTGTACCTGGTGTATGCACTTGGCAGATGAGCAGGGCCAATCCTCCTGCAGCACTGCTGAGATGCCCCCACAGCAGTGATGCTGATGCTGGACCTTGAACTGGGATGTTCCCAGCTCTGTTTCCCTGCATTTTCTTCTAGGAAACAAAAAAACCCAGGGACCCGTGTACAGCAGCAAGTTTCCAAATTGTGATAAAGGTAAAAGCTAATAATTTTTAGTCAGAGTGGAAAAAAAAGTAAGGAAAAACCCCCAAACCCAGTGAATTACAAAAATTCCTTCATTCATCAAAACACTTGAGTGCAATCTTTTGCAGAAGAAACATTGCAGGAACGGGAAGCAGATGGGAACAAGAGTGAGTGAGATCAGTTCTACAGTCAGGCTTCTCCAGCTTTCCTGCATTTCACTCCAGTAGTAAAAAGTTTCTGGTATTTTCCCCCCCACCCCAAGACACTTTGGGCAAAGATAAGCACAGTCCAACCATCTGCTGCTGATAACATTTTCACATTCTGTGCTGGAGCGTAGTTTGTAGCTGATTTACCAGCTTTTTGTGTACAAGGGGACATTTATTCCTCTCGCTCACTGAATTGATGAGGCAGTTTCTTTCTGGCAACTTTTTCTGCAGGGTGTGGAATGTGTTAAAGCAGGTTTGTGTCGTTTATGTAAGGGCAGATTTTCTTTTAATCCTTATCTGCATGTCATCTTCTGGATTTTCATATTTGCATGTTGCGGGGGGGTGTTGTGTTTGATAAAGCTGTGTATTGTTTTTCCTGCCTCGTTGCTTAGAACAGATCCTTGAGGAAGACCATCCCTCAAACACTGGGGATGAAGGAGTTGCAGAATCAAATTTAGCGGCTGCAGTCATCTTTATTACGATTTTAAACTGTTCACAATTAAGAAGCCACTAATTCTGGGTATATATGAAATAATAATTTGACCTAAAAAGACACACAGTTCAATACAAGGCATGGTCTTTTGATAAATGTGGGCTTTTGTTCTTTTCAAGGAAGAAAGTTTCACTTACCCATTTTCAATATTTCTTTTATTAGTATTTTCAAAGACAATAAGAATTAAAAAAACAAAAAAAAAGCCAAACCCCAAACAAACAAAAAAGCCTCAGACATTTTTTCCCTGTGACCTGCACAAATGGACTTCATGATTGTAGAAGTCTAGAAGTGCTAGCAGTGCTTTATCCAGTGTTACATTGTATTTCTGGAGTTCAGATTGAAGATTTTCTGGGCTCCATACTAAGCCATGGAGCACTTCCTTTGCTGAAAAGAGTGAAAGGACATGGGGAAGGAACTGTGCAAATCATGAGATGGAGAGGGAACTTCTTCAGAGTTTGAACAGCATGAAACGTACTTTAATCATGCATTTCAAATACTTTTATAGTGTTCAAACTTGTTTACATGTCTTCATAGAACTGAACCCTGGCATTAAATGTGACTGACATTCCCTATTGCTAAATAAGACCAGCTCTAAAAGCAGTCCACTTGCTATAACATGCAACATTTATAGTAACAGCGACTAAATTCAATGGTTTTTTCTGCCCAGATTTTGAAGATAAATTGTTCTTCATCTTCAAAACTTACCCAGGTGCTGTTAAATAATTTTGTGGCTTTTTAGCTGCGCTTTCAAAATGTAATTGTAGTTCTCCTCCTTCCAGAATAAAGGGTGCTAGAAAGTCTATTTACCTCATTTATTAAATTTCACACAGTTAAATTAAGTGAAATAAGAGCTTGATTCAGATCCCATTAGTTTCAATAGAAGTCTTTCCACTGAGTTTTAGTCAAGGTTTAAATGAAGATCAGAAGATGATCCTCATTTACATCTAATATGCTCTTCTGCTATTCCTTTTAATGTTAAATATTACTGGAGGCTCTTCAAACCCAGCAGCATGTATTAACTTGCTTGCTTGTCAACATGCACAAATATCCAAATTTTGTCTGGAAGCCCTAGAGTAAGTGTTAGCATTTATTCCCATGAATGCACAGTTGTTGAAAACAAACTTTTAAAAAGCTTTTTATCAGCTTGCGTTTGTTCTTTGTAGTCAGTTGACAGGACATTTGCTACATTAGTAACTTAACAGTACCTCTTGTTGTTTGAAGCAGTAAATACTGTTTATCTTAGCCCTGTCTGCAGTTTTTGTCTTGTTTGAGTCTTGCTTGAGAAGGTGACCTCATTCTTAAGGGACACAATGTCCCCTAGGGAACTTTGGGGCACAGATCTTTCTGTAGCTTTCCAGTTTGACTCCACAGGAGGCTGGGACTTGCTGTAGACCAGCTTGGGAGGAGGCATCAGGACTGATGCAGCTACTGAGGCTTGGTGCAGCACTCACCATGGCTGCTGGCAGCTCTTCCCATGTCCTCAGTGGGCAGAACCACACACAGGAGTAGATGGGGTTGTCGTGGAGGTGGGTAGCAAATCAAGCCTGTGTGGTGGCTGTTGTGTTTCAGCAGTTCTCCACATTCATTGCAGCCTCTAGTGATGTCAGCCTGGTTATCTGGGAGAGCTACATACATGTGTATATGTGTATGAGTAATCATGTATTTATTGGTGAAAAAAAGGAGTATGTGATTTATTTGTAATAGCAAGCTTATAGTGTTCTACTTAGAATCATCTGTCAGTGGTTCCTCTTGTCCTTTTTGGGCCAGTGTGTGAGTGCTCACAAAGAATTTACACCTCAGGGGATTCAGATATGTGTGTGAGCCCCACAGCTTACTTCAACATAAGACTTGATTTAATATAAGTGAAGAAAAACATATGACTTTTTTCATTGGAAGGCACAAATTGAAATAAGCAAGTGCAGTGTCTCAAGAAATCCCTCATGCTAAAGTGTTCACAGAACAGTTTAATGCCTTTGGCTCTCGTTTCCCAAGTTAACTCATTTTGAAACAATTTTAAACAATTCAGTGCTGATGTAACTAGCAACTGAGCCCATATTTTCATGGCCACACATCTTCAGTTTCTTTTTATTGTGCTATAAAATCCTGCTGCTTCATAGATGTTTCCAGAACAAACAACAATGAAGAATGTAGGGTTTTTAGACCACGGAACACAGGCTTATGTATCCATTGTCATCTACTTGTTTTCCCAAATAACTTGGTGTAGCTCTTGAGATGGCACAGCCGTGCCAGGCATGTGTCACCAGATCCAAGGCTTGGTGAGCCATGCCCAATGTTGGATCCATGCCCATTGTTGGAGCTTGGTGGGCCATGCCCATTGTCAGCTCTTGGCTGGTTGCTGCTGTGTTCTGTGCAGACTTTTTACACCACTTGCAGCAACACAGTAATGCAGACTTCACCACAGATGCCGGGAGAACCATTTCATTTCTGTGAGCCATTTCCCAGGGCCTGAACCTCACAGGAATGGACCTGTGTGACAGTCCTCACACTCCAGAGCTCTGCCCAGCCAATGCACTGAGCTTTTGTGTGATGAATATAGTAGCTATGCTGGTGCATGAAGGTGGAGGGCAGGAGGACTGCAGCCATGGACTTCTAGCCAGAGCCTGTGCTACCTGATAGACCCATCCTTGGGGAAAACAAACCACTGGAACACACAGAACCTTCAGAGACTGACCCCAGAGTCGGTTGCCCCTTGCCTGGTCTTGTTTGGGTACACACAGAACAGTGCCAGGCAAACTTCCTTTGGTCAGTGTGTGGATTTCACAAAGCATGAAGATCACTGTTCTAAAACAAAGGCATGGGCAATGCTTTCTCTTGGAGGACCCAGAATAAATGGGATGGCAGAACTTCCATCCAGCATGACCAATATACCACCAACTCTGCCTTTTCCCCACTCCTTAATTGCCTCTTCCATGGTTCCCAAAGTCTTGTTCCTTTCCATAGCACTCAGTGGTGTTTCCCTGTGCTGTACACCTCTTGGATGTCTAAGCTTCACTTGACATCTTGTCTTGAAGAGCCACAATTTGCACTCTATAGCATCCAGCTTCAGTTGCTCTGTTGCATGTAAGGAACAGTGAGACTAAAAATGGCAAGCTAGGGCATGAACTCACCACTTTGCCCATCCTGCTCTTAAAATATTAGTACAGCCAAGCTCATCATCCTGCTCCGTTGGGCTCACATGGAAAAACTTCGTGAGGGGACCTCAAAGTCCATGCTGACTTCAAATAGCTGTATGGCTTGAATTTCTATAAAGATGGTTAAAAGNGTCTAATATTTATAAACTATTCATTATCTCGGTGTATATATGTGTGCGGATGTTTGCATAGTGGTTGAAAGATGAAGTTCCCTTACTCTTGGTTCTTTGTCACTAATAGATTATAGAAACAACTCATTATTTAAGTTCACTGATGATTGCACTTGCAATAGACCTGGCCTTTTAACCTTGAGAAATAGCTCAAAAGATAAAGCCCCATGCAAGCTCCCAGTTACCTTTGTAGCAGCCTCTCCAGAGGGTGCCACTGGGCAGAACAATCCAAGAGCAGCACCCCAGCTGCTGGTGAGGACATCCTGGGGAGCTTGACTTTCCAGCCATCATTCTCAATAAATAGCCTGCAAAACTGAAGGCAAAATCCTGGTGTGCTGGTCACTAGCCATGTGTCAGGGACGTGGGCTGAGGAGTAGCTTGGAGAAGGGCTGAAGCCTGAGGGGAGCATCCTGGTAGCACTGGGAGTAGGAGCTGCTCCAGGCGGCACCTGCTTTGCAGGGAGGGGAGCAGCCCCCGCCCTTGGGGCATGCCAGGGCACTGCCAGGGATTAATGCCAGCTCCTGCCTCCCTTCCTTCAGCATTTTCCCACTGATGGACCCAGTGGATGCTGGTTTCTGTTTTGTCAAGCAATGCACCGGTCACCTCATATTATTCCCAAGTCCTTTTCAGAGCAATTGCATGCCAGCAGCCCATTTTCTATCTGCTGTGTGTTCTGCAGTCTTTGATGTAAAACCTTGCCTTTGGCTATAGTTCATGTAATGTTGTTCAGAGGGCTTATTTTCCTAAATTATACAAACCGGCCTGTGCAGGTCATCTGTCCCTCTTATTTAGAACTCCTGCAATGTTTGTGTCATCTGCAGGAATCCTCAGCAGTGATTTGAAGTCTTCCTAGAGATCACTGACAAAACCATGTGAAGAAAACTGACGTAAACTCAGGTTGTCTTTCAGTATCTCACTGGAAATACCTTATCTTAAAATTCCCATCTATTATTCACCTTTGGAAATCAACTTTTCCCCAAACTGTAGAAAATTGCAAGGTGACAATTCCTGTTTCTTTGAAATGCTGGTGGTATTTATGGAAAATATCTCTATCAATCCCACAGCTTTATCCCAAGACATTCAGAGGGCAAAGCTTAAAGTCTGGGCTAGTCCATGTATTTGCTCCAAATTTACTATGGCATCAGCAAGAGAGGAATTTAATCCCCCATCCAGTTCACATTGAAGCCAGTGGAAAGCCTGATTTCAGCACATCCTGGTCTGGCCTTAATCTCTGGAGGATTAATAAACATACATGCAGAATTAAATAATGGCAACAAAGAAGAAAAATAGAAATATTAGTAAATGATATTGGAGGGGAAAAAAAAAAAGCATCCTGGGGAGTTAATAAGGCTGAATCCCTTGTTGTCAGAAATACTGTGACTTTGGTAAGGTCTTTATTCAGAAGCAGGTTGATTTGTATGTGATTATCTGTTCTTTTGGGCAAAGGCACTCACCAGCAATCAGACCATCCAACTGTCGTGGTGCCTCGATCCCTTGAAGTTCAGGATGTGACTTTTGACACTGAAGGGCAGGTCTCCACTCCTAACTGGAGTTAGGGAGGGAAACCTGGAATTACCTTTATCTGGAAAAGTTGTTTTTGTCAAGTAAATAGGAATAAGAAACCATCTGGGAAAGCTTTCCCTCAAGGCATATCTTTTTTCTCCACTAGGGTGTTAGTTTTGGTAATTTTTGCAATTACAGTTTCCTTCTAAGTATTTTTAGGAGCTCTGTCATTGTTTTGGTCCCAGTGTGTCTAAAAGCTGGAATTCATCTCAGCAACTGCATTACTCTAAACCACACTGTTTGAGCAACTTACTACAGCCACATGAGGTTGTTTTTCACAATGTTTTAAATTCAAGTATTTGGATATGTACAAAAATCATTATCTTCTGCAGAAGAATTTCCAGTGCCCAAATGTTGCTGTCATCAAGCTGAAACTGGACTTCTTAGCATTGTATGGGTTTGCAAACACTGTTCTTAAGTGAAAACATGTCAGCATCTGAGCACTCTTTGTACTCCTCACCTGTTTCCTAGCTTTCCTTTTCATAACTTCCCACGGCACATTGCAGCAGATTTGGTTTTCTTTTTGTGTCACATGAACTTTCCTCCCTCTTGAAATTCTTACTCAGTGTGTTAAACACCCTCAAACAAACAATGCCGAAATTTCTCCATCCCTTCTCTCTCTAGAGTTGAGGAATTTGTGAATATAAGAAATATTTCTATTTAAGAGATTGATTACATAAAACGTAATGTCACTTTATTACTCCAGCCTCTTCTCTTCCATACTCTCTTTTCTTTAGGGAAAGCATTGCATGGTTCTTTTTCTTTCTGATAGGTTAATCATGATGACAGATGTCCTGTCTGTTCTAGTACTTCATTATAAGCTTATATATCTGTATTTTGATCATTTGACAGCTAGTAAACTGCACTTTGTTGGTTTCCACTGCAGGTTATGTGGGTCTGTTTGACAGCTGTAAGGGTGTGTTTTGAAGCTGCTTAAAAAAACACCTCATACAGATGACCTGCCCTTATAGCTGATGTGCACATTTATGCTTGAATGACAAGCATCTTCCTTTAATTTCTGAGGCCCCATTAGATGAAGGTCAGTGGCAGATCTCATAAAGGGGAAACAGTTTTCCTTGCAAACGATCACG
Source organism: Rhipidura dahli (assembly GCA_013399225.1). NCBI lineage: Eukaryota > Metazoa > Chordata > Aves > Passeriformes > Rhipiduridae > Rhipidura > Rhipidura dahli. Next base: position 413,299 of record VXAC01002038.1, read on the forward strand.
ACCTTGATCACGGAGGTGCAGGAAAGGTCCAGGATCCTCTCTGTGTTGTGCAGGAGTGACCCAGGGGATACAGGGGACAAGAGCTGGGTTGGTGTGATTGCCCATACAGACCCAAATTGAACAATATTTTCTGCAAAGTTATTGCAGTTCACTTGGAAGGTTTTTGTCCCCCACACTCTGGTAAATGTGTGTTGGGTGTCTCCCTGGGCATCCAGTGGCAGCTTTGTATCCCAACCAAGCACCCAGGTACTGCTCTTCCATAAAGGACCTAAAAACAATCAAAAGTGAAATTGCTGCTAGCAAGCAAGGAGAGAGGAGCATTTCTAAATGCACTGTCAGATTAAACAAATACCCCTTATCTACAAGTTTTGTGTTATTGTCAGCAGTGGCTAGAAAACATGCAAAAGGGCATGTATAGTTATACATGACATATGAAGCGTGGAAATGGACTTGCATATCTCTGAAATTGCCTTTGTGAGTTATTATTTGGATGTGTCTATCAGAGCTGCAGGAAGACTAACACGGGCTAAGCATGGATAGAAACAGAGGATGATTTGGGGATTGGTGGTAATTTGGTTTCAAAGTATTCTCTGGGGTTATTCTCAAGTCTGGGGCAAATATGCGTGACAGGATTGAGACTTCAGTAATCAGAGATTTTCTGGGGGAAAATGAAAACAGATTTTACTTGTATCAGTGCAATTGCTGCAGGGACCACTTTGTTTAATCTGAGCTTGTGTGGATTTGGGAAAATATAGTCGTTTAGCCTTACAGCTGTATGGATGCCCTCTGTCTCCCTACCATCACTTGGGGAAAATGCCATTTAGGAAATGCTTTGGTTTCATGCTACTACTTTAGGCTGCACAAGGAAAAAGTGGCCAAGGAGCAAAGGGTTGCAGATGGTGAACCAGTTTGCATCACCTAGAAATAGTCCTGTAAGTCCAAGTTTGAGTCAGTGAAGGGGAGGAACAAGCATGTCTGTGAACACACAGAAGATTTTACTAGCCAGGACAGCCAGCCCTGCACTTTTCATAAGCACTAAATTCAACGAGGTTGCATTTGTCAGTGTAGTGTGGCTCTTTCCTGAGTCCTTTGATTGCTCCTGCCTTGTGCAGCACCTGACATTTGGGTCATTTCAGCAATAGCTAAATTTTTGTTAGGCTGTCTGTTGAGGTAATGCTGCAACTGATTCAAGATCAACTTTGGCATTTAGGAATTGCAGCATATGTGCTAAAATCTATATCAGATAGAATTTAAATGCTTCATGGTGCTAATCCCATGATGCTGCCCCTCAGAATTCTGGGTTGCCCCCATGTAACAGGAATGGTGGCTGGGGCACTAAGGGTCCAGGAGATCACCCTGGCTGGGGTGGGAGAGCCCTGCACTCCCAGCATGCAGCCCTGCTCTCAGCACTGCCACAGACAGCAGCCTCTTGGGACGTGCCCTCTGTGTCAAAACTTTCCAGGCTGGCTGTGTTTTCATTAGCATCACAGATAAAAGCAAAAATTTCATCTTTCAGGGATCAGCCCATGCCCTGAAGTTCAGTTCTGGGTCTTGGTTTTTCTGCTGGTCAGGGATGCTCTCACCCTGAATGTTTTACTCTCTTTTTTGGAACGTACATTATGTGGTGAATACTACCACAGCCTCCTGCAGCACCATGCAGGTATCCGTGCCCACCCTAAACCTGGGTAGTGCTGGCTTTGCTACACATTGAAACAAAAGTATGTAATGAATGTATTTGTATGTGGCATCAGGATCTGTTCTTTAGAGGGCAAATAGGTTGAGTTCAATAGAGGTTAAATGATGATAAATTCCATCCACTCAAGCTTGCATATCCCACTTAAAACTCTGCAGAGCAAGGCAAGCACCTCACTGCCTGTGCTCTAGCCTCTGGCATGCACACTGTGATATCATATACAGATAATTATAGCCTGTATCTTTTCAGTTTCCATAAGCAGAGAAATTGCAGGAATTACATTATTCATCAGATACAAGCAGGCCATTTTCTTTTCTTTTCAAATGTTCTAGTTGGAAAATTATTTTGCACCTTTGCCTGAGTTCAGTAGTACTGCTGCAGGGATTTAGCTTGTTCTGTTTGATTTGGGTTATATTTGCTCAGCATATACTGCTTATGACCCAGGTTCTCATTTGGTAAATACTGGTGTGATGAAGTTCACTTTGTGGATGGACTTAGATCCCTTATATCTCTTTGCACAAACAAAAATTTGCGCATGAGGGAGAAAGCTCTGCTGTGGTGTTCTGACTGATACTCTGATAGCCACACACTGTTGATTTCTTAGCAGAAGCTGCCCTTTTTATTCTCTCTCCAGATCTTAACATCTCATCTACAGCTACTGTTTACTGGATGGAAGATGTGATGAGGGGACCAGTGGTTTTTCATGTAGCTTAAGACATCTTTGGCAGAAAGCCATCCAAGTGCTCTCTACTCACAATACAGAGGAGAAAAGCAGCTCCTGGAGGACCAAGCTGAAGCCTTTTTGGAGCTTGTTATATCTGAGTTTCCCTCTGCAGCTACACAAGCAGGGAGGCTCCTTCTCTTGACTCTGCTTCTGCCTCCTTGTTGTCTTCCAAGCTGTTTCCAAGGCATGAGGCACCATGGTGAACCAAAACAGCCAGCTTTCCTGAGCTAAAAATACCCTCTGTCCAATTATTTATTTATTGTCCTATATTATTTGTAGCTTGGATCAACTCTTTGGCATGGTTCCCTGGGAGGTCCCATGGGAGAGGGAGAGGGAGAAGTGCAAGAGTAACTATGCCCTCTGACTGCTGCATCAGCCTTGACCTAATAAGCAATGAAAAAGTCTGTGTTTCTCAAGACAGCTGGCCCAAGTTCAGAGCTCCAACACTTGTCTGATCCCAAGAGAAGCACATTCAGATGAGTGCAGTTTGTCTTAGGGGCTGTTTCAGTGAGCTGGGCTGTTTTCTTGTATGGTCTGACCGGTGCCAAGCCACATAGGGTTGATCAAGGGCACAGGTGGCCAGGAGAGAAAACTCCTTCTTCCACCTGTCCTTTGGTTCAGGTGTAGCATAAACACTGCAGCTTTTGCATTGGGCCTGTCCTGAGTATCAGGGCAGGTCTTTGCTGGTAACCTCAGAGATGCAACAAGTTTATCAGGTCATTTGCGGACCCTGAAGATCATAGCAGGACGACTTACATGGTTTTATTTCTGAGAGCAGTCTAAACTGCACCTGCTCCTGCATTGTGTTGGAGTGCTTTCCAATCACACTGTTCTAAAGGTCAGATATGAGATGCCTAAACTGAGCATCCAAGTTGAGGTTTTGTACAGTCTGAGAATCTGTTAAATCTGCTTTAGCTTGGTTGTAGGGATAACATTGCTTAAAATTCAAGGTGACCTCAGGATCAACTCCTTGACTTTTTCAGTCAGTTCAAAGCCTCTTCCCCCTTTCCCTCAAACCAACACATTTTCTGGGGCAGACCAGCCATATGACAGTATTTCTAACTTTCAAAATGTGACCACTCTGAGGAATAAAAACCTACCCATGACTCTGGCTGATAATTTGTGATCCTTGTACTTGAAGCAACGAGCAAATACAGATTTGAAGTACGAACACAATGTAACAGTTACGTTTGAAACTGAAACAGAAACTGGAACAGAAATTCCCACTTAGAATTTCTTACACAAATGTTAAGAAATACAGAAATTCAAAGTCTTTAAAAAGGGTCAAGCATCTTAGATGGTGTACTTACAGCCCTTATTCCCATTTACCAGCAGTTGTCACTCTGATTCCAAACACTATAATGTTTATATAATGTATAATGAGAAATAACTGAGGAATGTGAGTGAATAGCCTTGCTTTAAACATGGTCCAGAGTATTTAATCTGTTATCACTGTAACTCCTCATGCTGATGATTGTACTGAGAAGTACCACATGTTCAGTGAATAGTTTTGATGATTGGTGTGTTTTTATCACTGCTATGAAGTTATTTTGCCTACTAATAAAGCATCAGTTGTTTGATAAATCTTCAACAGGTGGTGTCTTTTGTTACTAGAACTAAAACATATTTTCAGCTTTGTCAAGAGTCTTTGTTATTTGCTTTCCAGCATCCCAGTTTGTGATTGGTGCTTCTACAAATTAGGCTCTACAGAAGTATCATTTCATGTATTCATTTCTCCAACTTAAAAGAATGCAATTCTTTCAGTTATGGGAAGCTTTGTTCTGTTATGGAAAGCTGTGCAGTCAGGCTGGGGTTGCATTATAGAATGAGATAACAGCCTCCTAACCGCTCCTACTGAAGAGCAAAGCTGAGCTGAAGGAGCCCTTGGAAGGGGTTGTGAAGTTTTTTGCCACGTTGTCTTCTATATCATTCTCTCTTTCTCTGTGTTAGCATGACTGAGAGATGCTAAGCTCATTTGAGCTCTGTGGGGATAGCCCAGGGAATGACTGTATGAGTACAGAATTTTTGAGGGTTGTGTGTAGTGTTTTTTCTTCAGAGCAATTTTGCGTTTTGCTCATTCATTGCAATTAAATACAGCGGTGATAACTTTTTTCAGTTCCTCTAGATTTAATAAAGCAGAGTAATGTAATTTCAGGTGGGGACTAATTTTTTCATTGTGCTGTTATAAATGTTTGGAATCTCTTTGGTGCTCTGTGTGATACCTCTTCCTTCCCCACCAGGCAAAAGTGGATTTGAGTGCCAAAGATCAATATACCAGAAAATCTCCTGAATCTGTCATACTCCCTAAATGTCAGAGTGGCAAGAGATGTGTAAGCCCTGGAGGTTCAGTTAGACCTTAAATCCTGGATTTGTAGCTTAAGGAGTCCTTCAGGAAGCCCCCCTTCATCCCTCTGAGCTTACAAGGAGACTCAATATCCCTGAAAGTAATGTAAAATAGGTCCTCAGGGAAATCAGCTTTGGTGGTACCTGGCAGCATACCAATTTCAGCAGTGTTCAGTGGAACTGTATCGATGTCCTCTCCTCACAGAACTGAGTTATGTTTGTGATACAGGAAATTTAGTGCTACCTATGTACAAAAGCATCATATTGAAGTTTTTCTGTAACAGAAAGTGATGGAGGGTTATTCCAGCTCTAAATTCCGGTACATCTCTGTCCCTGGGAAACACTGCATACTTCCTACACTATTGCCTTTAGAGTCATGACAGATAATGTTCTTGTTTCCTGTGAAGCTAATGCTTCACTTACTGTGGTGCCTTTAAAGATAAGTGAACAACAAGTCTTTGCCCTTTAGTTATTCTTTCTTTCCTTCATGGAGCTTTCTCCTTTCCTCCACAGTTTGTCAAGGGACAAATAACAAGCTGACCCAACTGGGGCACGTGGAAGACCATTTCACCAGCCTGCAGAGGATGTACAACAATTGTGAGGTGGTACTCAGCAACCTGGAGATTACGTACGTGGAGCACAATCGTGACCTCTCTTTCCTGAAGGTTAGTGCTTGTGGCCAGTGGGGCTACAACAAATCCTACTCCATTTTTTACATAGAAAGGATCAGCTACTGATAAAACTCTGTGGTGATCCAGAAACATAGCTAGTTACTGTCAGAGGAATCACAGCTCACAGTTTTAAGCATTCCTGTAGGCTGCAGGATGCTCTCAAGCCTACTATACAAATCAGGTGCTTTGAGAAATAGTTTTTCAAGCACTTGCCAGCCTGTGCTGGGTGCCATACAGGTGGGTTTCTTCTTATTTATAATTAGAATTACATCCTTACCCATTACTTCACTTCCCAGAGAGCAAAAGGCTTTGTGGTGCTGTGGGACAAAGCAAAGCACAAAGTAAGTGGCAGATTTTGAAGTGTGGAGGCCGTTTCCCTGCCTTCCAAACTGCAATCCCTTCCCTGCCATGGTGGCGAGTGCCTCTTTATCCTGGTGTGCTCACACCCTCAGCAGGCAGGCAAGTCCTGTGCAATAACTTCCCACATGGATTCTTGAAGTGATCATCAAGATAATCCCCTGTGGTTGACACATGGGCTACTCCCATCTCAAGGTTTGTTTTGTGCACATGTGCATGAGCAGTTACAGCAAGCTGAGGAGAGAATGGACAGAGGACAGATGTTAAAATGCAGCTGTGGCATGGGGAGGAGCCATGGCTGACATGGGGACCTCCAGGTTCTCCACCAGCAAGTAACAAGCAAGATCAAAAAATCTGTGGTTTGAACATATGGGTTACAAATATGATGGTATGGCCATTCTTCTTTCCCAAACACAACTTGACCGTGAACCTCAGGGTTCTGAGGAATGTAACAAGTCTCTTGAAAATTCACTGGTAGTCTTCATAGAAAAGGAAAATATCCTAAGCAGTAGCCTGAAGGTTTTTCACTTGCGGTGATTTCTGTAGGGGATAGAAAAATGCATACATTTCACAGTGCAAGACAGGAATTAACCCACATGCAGCAACAGTACTTCACTTGTCTTTTTGTCCTGTAAAGATATATGTTACTTAAAAAGGAGAAGGTTGCCTAATCTTCTCCTCTGTTGAGCAAGGGAAGGGGCATGGAAGAGAGAGTGTAAAAGCCTGAATCAGATGGCCTATTTGTGCTGCCAGTTGTTGAAGGCTAGGCAAGTGTTTATGGGAAGCATCACACATAGTTACCATTTCATGCATGCTTGCCCTTTTTTCCTGCATCTCCTAGCCAGCCCCACTTACCCTTGCTTGGGGACAGAACAGGGGTATGCTGGACCTTTGGAATGACCCCCTGGTAGCTGTTCAAAGGGTGAGTTTATACATGCTTAACCAGCAAAGTTTTTCGCATAGTCCCTTTTTGTTCTTAGATTTATTAATTTTTAATGAGATTAAGTGATCTGTCACTCTTTAAAATGGACAGATGGTGGATTGGAGGAATGGGAGGAGGAAAGTGGTTATTGAAGAGTACTATGGATTAAGCACCTTGTTTCTTCTGTTGTTCTCTCAGACGATACAGGAGGTTGCAGGCTACGTGCTCATTGCACTTAATATGGTGGATGTCATTCCCCTGGAAAACCTCCAGATCATCCGAGGCAATGTGCTCTATGACAACTCTTATGCCCTGGCAGTTTTATCCAACTACCACATGAATAAAACCCAGGGGCTCCGACAGCTGCCAATGAAGCGGCTTTCAGGTGAGACACGGGCAAGTGGTGGAGGCACCTCTAAAGCCAACTTCAACTGCTAGCTTGTTGGTGTCAAGGTCTGATTGGAGATTGCCTCTCAAAGTCATATGCCATCAAACCCTGCTTTAAAAGCAAGGATCTGAATGTAGTTTCCTAATTGCTTTCCTGCTAGCCAGTGTTCTGCAAAAGACAAAGAAAATTCATCAAGATAAATTTTTGTTCCCAAAACTGGCAAGGAAGCATACATTTGTTATTTTGTATTGTTTGATTCCAGTGCATAAACATCAATATTTTCTGTTAGATCCCTGAGGGAACTGGTGAAAAGTGTATTGGTGTGTCACACAGTCTCTGGCTATGCACACCAGCAGTGCCATCTCTGCTGAGCACCGTGGGCCCTAGAGTGGCACCAGGCAGAAGGCTACACGTAGTGGCATCCCAGAACAACCGACTCTCCAGAACCCATCAGGCTGATCCTGCTGTTAGTTACACCATCAGGAATGCTGATGCCATGCAGGTCGTTCTTTTCTGTCAGTGTCATGTGGTTGAGGTGGAGAAAGATGTGGCTTATTTCTCCTTCTTTATATCAGAGACATTTTGGGGATGTCTCTGGAGAAGATTAGGGATTTGCTTCACTTACAAATTTTTTTGGTTTCTGTAACAGAAATTCTCAATGGAGGTGTTAAAATCAGCAACAACCCCAAACTGTGCAACATGGACACTGTTCTTTGGAATGACATCATCGACACAAGCAAGAAGCCTCCCACCGTGCTTGAATTTGCAAGCAACCTGTCTTCTTGTGAGTATTAACCTACTGAAAGTGCTGTGTGTGCCCTTCCATTGCAGAGAGTAAAATGAACATCCCATCTTTCATCTGCAGTGGGTTCCTGGTCCAACAATTTCTAACAAAGGCGACCAACCCCTGTTCCGAGAGAAGTGCTTTCATTTCTGCACCACTGGCCTAAGAGAGAATTTTTTGTGATGGTTAGGTCCTTAACTCATAGCTCAGCAAAATTCTTGGGAATGTTTCTGTTGGTTTAAGACAGTACCCTGCGTAAGTGCTCTTCAGAGACTGCTCAGAAAAACATGTATTCATTTGCTTTCCAGCAATCTCCTTTTTACAATGTGAGGCTCAAGTCTGGAAAACCCATATGGGCACCTTCATGGAGTTACTTGAAACCTTTTTAGAGCTAAGGCCCAAACTGAGTGCCATAAAATTCTCCTGTTTTAGGCTGCACAGATTACTCTGGCAAAAGTAACAATAAACAGGTAGATAAATCTGATGCTTCAGATCAACAGGGAGATGAGGTGATATTTAAAAGTTTGTACAGCATATGCTTGGAGTGGGCTTAAGCTAATCCTTCAGCCTTATGAGTCCCTCGTAAAATCCCGTCATTTCACAGAAGGGAGGGTTTATTTTCATTTCTGAGCATTTCATTTCTGGCTCTGTAAATTGGCAGGAAAACATATTTTCTTTATCTTCTTCCAGTTGCATAATTGTCTGAGAGCTTATAGCCAACTTCAGTGTTGACTTATTTTTCTGTGGAGCCCTGGCGTAATCAAGGAGTTGCAAACTATACATGTCAGCACAGGAGGTTTGGCTCTGAGCACCACAGAAATGTTAACCTTCAGCTTTTCAACTTTAAAAAAAAGTAGTTCTTTGGTCCCACACCAAATCAATCAACTCTTGGACAAGTATTGGCATTTGTTCAGCTATTAGATGGCTGATGGGGGGGAGGAAAATCACATGTTGTTAGTGGTAAGAAGCCCTCTAGTAGGAAATGCCTTTTAAATGTAGTGAATTCCACATTAATCTGCTAAGACGGCCTTTTATGGCTTTAACAATTATCCTGTACTCTAAAAATAAGTTGTTTCTCTGAGATTTTGCTTGTCATTAAGAGAAAGAAGAAGAAGAAAGAAGAGAATAAGGAGAGAAGGATGGTATAGAACCCTTGAGGTCAGGCAAGATGTCCATCCATCCTGCCCACCTCTCCATCGATTGTCCATCTGCAGCATAGTCCTACACCAAGGAGTATTTTTGGCAGAGGATGGGAGGAAGGCACAAAGCAGACAAGTCAAATTACTTTGTGGTCAGAGTAGCTGGCAGTTGCCTGTGAATCCAGTTGGATTTGTTTTCTTTCTAGAACTGCGTTGTTCAGAAACACTGATTTACATGTGGCCTGTAGAGAGCAGCTGGCACATGCCTGACTGCAAGCCAGTGATGACTTGCCATTGCATGAAAACCCCAGCAGAAGGGCCAGCTGGGCAGTAGCTGAGATTCCTGTTCCTGGGAAAAATGTGCCTCTTTCGTAAGCTAGACTGGCTGGGTATTGTGCTTGCTTGCTCAAAGGTGTGGAGGTGGAGAAATGCACGTAGGAAAGCAGAGGTGAACAAAGGATAGGAAATTAAGCTCTCAAACTTTTTGAGCACTGTTACATAGGTGCTTCCTACCCTGGCATATCAAGAAGGAAATTTCAAGTCATTGTTTTCTGTTGTTCGTGGTACATAGTTGTTTTCTTTGTTTACAGAATATTATGCTCTCTCTTGTGTTTTAGGTCCCAAATGCCATCAGAACTGCTCAGAAGACCATTGCTGGGGTCCTGGTGAACAAAACTGCCAGAAATGTAAGCCTGCAGATTAGTTAAGAAGTAGCTTGTGTGCTCTAACATACATACTACATTTCTGCCTACTGAAAAACTAACCATAATTATGCAGGTAGGATGCTTGCCTGATACTAAGAGAGCAGCAGAAAAATCCATTTACAAGTGCTTGAGATTTTGCAAGGGTTTATTTTTCCTAAAGTAAACGTTGAGGAGAAACACCGTGTCAATTTGCTTCACTGCTTCATCATTTATTTTTTCTCTAAAAAGTGGGGAAATACACCAGTTTTTGTCTTGTAAAAAGTTCAGTGGAAAAACTGCTGATCTAGACATAATGCAAATGGAAGCAACGTCCTACATTCAGTTTTCCATTGCAAATTGTCACCTGAACATAAGCTTTTTGCCTGCAAATATCAAGCCAAATTTGTATGACTTAGAGCTTGAGGAAAGAGGAACATATACCTTTTCTGCCTTCATTTAGTGTAAGCTGCAGTTTTTGTCAGCCAGCTCTGCAGTTTGGCTCTCAGGATGGACAGTGGCTGTGCATACTAAGCCTTTCCTGGGTTGGCTCCTGCAGCTGAGGCTGCACAGCTGTCCCAGGACCTTGCAAAACCTCAGGTCTCAGCCCTGCAAGCTTCCAGGATTTCCAAACCCTCGCTGGAATTGGGAGGTTGACAAGAGCATAAAACAAAATCTTTTACGGCCTCTTGCTTGCCTCTCCAGGCATTTCAGAATCTGGCCAACTGAAAACGTATGCCACATTTCCATACATGGGAAAATTTGAGGGATACATCTCTTTCTCCTGAAAATGAACATGGGATATTCTATATGAAGTAAAAATGTTTGATGTAATATATGTTTCCAGCAGGAAACTACAGTCAATAGTTATCAAAGTGATGAGGTGCTTTATTCCCCTGCTAATTCTTAGGAAAAAAGTTGTGCCAAAATGCTGTTGGTGTAGAATAATGTGCCTTTTATTCCCCTGTTTCTAGCTGAATGGAGGAGTTGCTGTCAGAGAAGCTAATATGTACTGTGGAAATAATCTGTTTCCTTGAAAATATACTACCTTGCTTACAGGCCTACTATAAAAATAAAATAATGCAGTTTGGATACAGAATTGTGTAGTGGAAAAAGAATATATGATATTAAAAATCACTGTTACATACCCCGTAGCAGGCTATTTTTTGAAATAATTTTCTGTTAATTAACAACCATGGTTTTCAGACTTACAGGCATTCCTGATAATATTGTAACTCATTTGTGCCAACTGTGAAGTTGATAAGAGTTAGCACAGTGCACAGCTGAAATGGTCAGGGTGCTGTAATAAAGCAGAGTAGCCATCAGGTTCTTCTGGCACCTTATGCCAGGCTCTGCAGATCAGTAATTACTTTTTTAGAGAACAAACAATCCCATTTGGGGTCTCTGGTACAAAAACATGCTAGCCATTCATTTCTGGGTTTTTGGGGTTTTTTTTAATTGTTCTGATTATTCTTTCCTCTGCTTTGATGTTCAAATGGAGACGATTTCCCAATTCTCAACAAAATGTTGCAGGCAGTTTTTGCTTCCCTGCAAAAAACTGGACCAGGGTCAGTTCTTCCTTTGGGTTGTTGCACCGGTGCAAACCCTGAGGGAGTTGTTTAATGAAGATAAAATTTGGTGAAGGATTTGAATGTTAAAGAAATATAATTCAATGTGCATATGAAATCTGCTTGTTGAGTGTTTCTCCCTTCTCTCTGCAAATTTCAGAAATATTTTAGTGCATTAAAGGGACATTTTTCAGCACCACACCAACAATGTACAGTTTCTAGTTACAGTACAGAGTCCTGGCAGTTCTGTCACATTGTTTTTCCCAAAGTTAGCACCAATAATTGTAAATTTTCTCAATAAAATGGAGATAGAGTCTACCCTGTTGCCCAGCTATAAGATGCAATGACTGCACTGAGTTTTACTTGGTCCAGGCATTGATGCAACAGGGTTGTTCTTTCTAAGCAGGACATATTTCCTGGCTGGGATCAGAGTTCTTAGCACCTCATAAGAACCAAGATAATTACAGGCTGAACATGACCCCTTCTTACCACCACCCACACTCGCTCTCACCCCTCCCAAACTTTGGCCTTAAACGAGGACAGAATGTCCCATGGGGAAAATCTAGCACAGAACCTGCACCAGACCCTTTCTCCATATTTCCTGATCTCATTGCAGCAAGTACAGCTGATGTTTTTCATTTTCCCTTGTCTCTTGCAGTAACAAAGGTCATCTGTGCTCAGCAGTGCTCTGGCCGGTGCAGGGGAAAGGTGCCCAGTGACTGCTGCCACAACCAGTGCGCTGCGGGCTGCACGGGGCCTCGGGAGAGTGACTGCCTGGTAATAACTCTGCACCACCTCCAACATGGCTTCAACCCTGACACGGCGAGCAGAGCTTCCAGCTGCATGTCCCCCAGCCTTCCTCAGCCCCAAAAAGCCTCCTGAGAGATGCTGACCTGGAGGGTGCTCCAGGGTTTCCCTGCATGGGTGGTTGGTGGGAGGGAAGAGGACGTGAATTTCACAGCACCTTTAGCTGGTCTTTGCTAACTCTGCCCATGGACCTTCCTGGTGTGTTCCAAACCTCTGCAGGGCCTTTGTTTGCCCAGTGAGTTCAGTGCTGTTGCAGAGCATCTAAGTGCTTGCTGTAGGCAACTTCCCCATGTGAGCAGGTCCAGGAGCCCACAGCTGCCCCCATAGTGCAGCAGTTTTCCAGGCCAGCATAGCTTTGCCTTGTGCTCCTTTGCCTTGTGCTCCTTAGTCAGTAATAATTTTGGTTTTCTAAAGCAAGAGCTTGCAAGGGGAATAAGATGTGATGGATCTTCATTTTTTTGCATTTCATTGCACTTCAGGCATGAAATCCAGGTTTCCCTTTCTGCTTTTGATTTGCCACAAAACCACTGTGTTTGGGCAACCCTGAGGCAGTGAAGAGAGAAGAAACAAATGGAGTTTCTTTAGGGAATAAAAGTCCCATTGCTTTTCCACAAGAGTTTCAGGGGTTTGGTGCATGCTGTGGTTTTAACTCTTCCCCATGTTTGCACTACACTTCATTCTGAATTAAGTGACATCTGAGTAATCACCACAGAAATCATCCAACCTGGATATTATTGTTGTTACCTCTATTCCTGGTTTCTTTTTAAGATGGCTGTGATGCACTGACTGGCTCACAGAGAAGACAGTTACTCTCTCTCATCTGAAAAGCCTAGGGAGAAGAAAGGGGAAAAGAGAGTCATTATTAATTTAATGCAGATTTAGATGGGAAGAACCAACTTGCCCTTCATAAATGCCTGCTAAATTGTTCATTACCTGCAGCCAAATATAATGGCTGCAGTTTAATATTTAGCCAGAAAAGTCAGTAATTGGCAGGAAAGGACTTGATTTGATTTAGGTTATTAAAAAGTGGCCAAGAAAAGTACAGTTTGTCTTGATCTGGTTGTTGCTTGTAGGGAAAATTTTTCTGTCTAAGGCATGCAGATTTGCTCCTGTTCCCACGTGAATCCCAGCAGCTCTCCACCAGAGTGCCAAGGTTTCTTGTTAAGAAAAAGAAAAGCTCATGGTGTTTTTTTTAAAAAAATACTAAACTCCATTGCTCCACCTGAAGCAACCTTTCACCTCCAAAGCCTGAAAGACCATCCCTGTAGCCAGGTGGGGTTTCCATGAGAGCTAAGCAGGAAGCAGATGAGGCCATCAGAGTGTTTTAGAGACCTAGTGTAAAGTCACTCTGACATTTTAAGGAGAAGGGAGTTTAATGGGTGATGTTGTTCAATGACAGGCATGCCGCAAGTTCAGGGATGATGCTACATGCAAGGATACCTGTCCCCCCTTGGTCCTGTATAACCCCACCACTTACCAGATGGATGTGAACCCTGAAGGAAAATACAGCTTTGGAGCCACTTGTGTGAAGGAATGTCCACGTAAGTGCATTTCAGGTTGCAGCCCCAGAGCAGGTGGGGGGTTGGAGAAAAGTGGGAAGGGTCCTGTGTCATCCCTCTGTGTTGTGGCCAGGTGAAAGGACACTTGTTCTCTTCAGCTTCTGTGGGAACTGAGAACAGGTGACAAAGTGAGCCTCTTCAGTCTGCGTCCATCACCTTGCCTGATTTTAATCTTTGCTTTTTGACTTCTGAAAATTTTTCTCTTGGTGAAGAGAAAGACATCTTCTAAAAAAAATTAAAACAATGGCTATATGGGATCAATCCTATGGATTACCAAAGCATTATCAACTCTTAACTGGTTCTTAATTAGGCCTGTTAAAAAGTAATTGGTTTTAACACTCCCTCTCAAGGCCCATGATCATTTTTTTTCTCTACAGATGCTTGCTTTTCCTTTCTTGCTGTTCCATTTCTGTATTTTTTTTGATCTATCAAGACTTGAATGTTACATTATCCTTCTGGGACCAGTTCCCTCTCTGTAAACTTGTGATAGCACTGTATGGTTATCTACCTTCAGATGATGTTTGTGACTACTCATAGTTAATGCCTGTACTTTCCTGAGTGTGCCAAAAGCTCAAACCTCCTTTTTCTTACAAGTATTGAAGGCTTGACTGGCCCCCAAAGCATCCCTCTAGCATTTCAGTCACCTTTGCATCCTTTTTTTTTTTCCCAGACAACTATGTGGTGACAGACCACGGCTCCTGTGTTCGCTCGTGCAATGCTGATACTTACGAAGTGGAAGAAAACGGTGTTCGGAAGTGTAAAAAGTGTGATGGGCTGTGTAGCAAAGGTATAAAAAGCATAGAATAAACCAGTAAGGCTTTGAGATGGTTGAGAACTTACTAGGAAAAGTGCAGGGAGTTCTGATCATAGTTAAGTGCAAATTCAGTATAAATCAGATGCAGTGGTTTGATCGGAAAACGTGACTTTGGAGCACCTTCTCCAGCTGGGATACATCACAAGTACAGTAGATAAACTGTGTGCTGTGTGCATGCATGTCTTGCACGTCAGCCTTCTCCTCCATTTGTCCTTGCCAGTGTCTCATCAATGGGAATGGAAATGGGACAGGGAGAAAAGGGAATGGGCCAGAGCCTGTGTGCAGACATGCTCAGACCAGAGTTGCACAGCTGGGCAAGCAGGAAGCAGTCATCCTGTGGCACCTTCTGAAAAGCAAAAATAGGCAAAAGATCTATGAAACTCAGAGTGGTAGGTTTGACTATATGCGAATGCTTTCCAAGCTCATGGCACCTTCATGTTTCTACCCTTCCATGTGACTGGGCTTCACTTTTGTCCCCCCTAACTTTTGTGTCTCTCCTTCAACAGTATGCAATGGCATTGGAATAGGTGACCTTAAAGGGATCCTCTCCATAAATGCCACAAATATTGACTCCTTTAAAAACTGTACCAAGATCAACGGGGACGTCAGCATTCTCCCAGTTGCATTTCTAGGGTGAGTTACCTGCTGGCCATTAAGCACTGAAAGAGAAGGGCTACAGAAAACCCAGGCTAAGCTGTTCATTTCCCAATATCTCATTCTGTTTGTTTCAGTGATGCCTTCACGAAGACCCTCCCCTTGGACCCCAAGAAGCTGGAGGTCTTCAAAACAGTCAAAGAAATATCAGGTTAGCAGTGAGTTTTAAGATGAGATATTTTTTGACTCATACTGCCAAAAACACAAGGGAGGAGGGAATTTTTTTAAGCACATGAAGAGAAGTGCATGCAAAGTGTTTCTTGTCTCTGAGCTACCAAGGGTCACTCTTAACCAAGGTGGTCAGCAGCACCTTGCCAGCATTACGCCCACATAACCCATACTGGTCTTCCATCCAAGGCGTGTGGTTTAGCCAGAACATCCCTTCTGCTGAACTGTCAGCCCTAGAGAAGAGTAAAAGCAGTGGAGATCCTCAGCCACCCAAGAAGCATGTGCTGATGCAGAGGCGTGCCACTCCAGCTAAAAAAAGCCAAGTGCGTTTCTATTTGTGGAAAACCTTTCAGCAGCTCCTTAGGGAAGCGTGCTCAGTGCCTTGCGTCATCCTTATGGAGACACCCTCTCCAGCCTCAAGAGCTCTTCCTTGGGGTGAATGTGTCTCCATGAGCACTCAGCCACTGTCTTGCACCAGGTATCAATTAAAAGTAATTGTGCTCAGCCCATTATGAAATGAGTGTAACATCGGGGCTGGGTCTGCAGACACAACTTCAGTTCTCCTTTTGTTTCTCTCACCTTTGTGGTTCCCTTTAGGGTAGCAATAACTAACTGCAGAGCTTCATACAGCAGCCTGCAATTTTCCAAATTTTCCCCTTCCTCCCGAACACCTTAGCTGAGTGGGGAATTCTGCTTGCCTCAGCAAAACCATTACAAGTAGTTAGAATGCTCTGGTCCTGCTTTTTAGTTTTCCTCTTCCCTGAGTTCAGCTGAAAAATGGGATGGAGTGCTGCCTTTCTCCCACAGGTCCAGAGCCTGCAGCCCCTCAGCCAGGGTACCTACTGGCAAGAGCTGTCACTGCTGGTGACTCGGTGTGGCAGGATGTGCAGCTCACTGACACTCCCTGCTACGCTCCTAAGCCCTCATGGTGGGCTAAGAAGTAAACTGTTTATAAAACAGGGTTTAAAAATATCTCCCTGCTCCCTAAAATGTCATTATAGACTTTGAGATCCTTCAGATAAGCACAGAAAAACAATAAGTATCTTCTCCTGGTGCAGCGTTTGCTACAGGAGGAGGTTCTGCTGCCAGTACTAATGGTGAGTTTATTTCCATTATGATTATTTTTTAATCTTCTTTTCCTCTTTCAGGATTTTTGTTGATTCAAGCCTGGCCTGAGAATGCTACTGATCTCTATGCTTTCGAAAATCTGGAGATTATACGAGGCAGAACAAAGCAACAGTAAGTTAATCATGGGCCACAGTGACTCTGAGAGAAAACGTGTTTGGAGCTGCTCTTGTCTGAGCACACTAACATTGCAAGCAGTGTGAGACTCAGGTGTCCCAAAACTGATGCATAATGGAACAAACCCTGCAAGGAGTTTCTCTGTGGCACAGATAATGTGCCCTGGGAGTAAAGACTCTCAGCTCTGTGCCATGGGTGGAGGGCTGCCCTGAGCCTGCCTTCAGGACGAGGGTCTCCCCAACCATCCTGGAAGCACAGGCAGGACAAAGTGCTCTTTACAGTCTGGGGTAAGTTAGAATGTGATCAGAAGCACTGTGGGTTTGAGGTAGCTGGGCAGCCCTGGATAGAGGCTGCCAAGCAGTGCAGACAGCTGCAATGTTTCCAGTGCGCTCCTAGGCTTGCCCCAAGAGGAAGAATGACTTGGTGGACAAGCACAAAATAATAGCTGCTTTACCTGCAACCATTGCTCCACATCATTTACTTGTCAGAATGTGTGCGTCCTGCCAGTTTTAGCTTAAAAAAACCCTTGCAAAACCAGATGTGAATGTGGCAGTTGTTACATAATAGGCATGTCATGTATGAGGCATTAAGTTTAGAGGGCTGAGCAGAATATTGCTTGAAGAAAATGCAGTTCACAGCAACATACATTTGACAGCTAAAAGAAAAACATGCTGAGAAAACCCTTCTTACTAATTACCTTGCTTGCATGTTTTTTCTATTTGTCCATCTCCATTTTAGTGGCCAGTATTCCCTCGCTGTTGTTAACTTGAAAATACAGTCCTTAGGGCTGCGTTCCCTCAAGGAAATAAGTGATGGAGATGTTGCCATTATGAGGAACAAGAACCTCTGCTATGCTGACACCATGGACTGGCACAGCCTGTTTGCAACTGAGAGCCAGAAAACGAAGATTTTACAGAATAGAGATAAAAATGAGTGTGGTAAGTCAGCGCTGCATTCCTACTCCCCACCAAAGCTCGTGCTGAAATGCAAAAGTAAGCTCGCATTTTCATAATTCAAGCAAGGCTTTTTTCTCCCTGTTCCTCTGGCTGCAAAATTTGTCAGTGACACTGCTTTAATGAAGGTGATAAGGGAAGAGCAGGATTTTTTTTTTCTTCTCACCAAAATGTGGTGTCCAGCAGATGAGGAGTTTGTTCACTACTATAAGCATAGTGAAGCCACGTCAGTAGAAGGACACCAAAAAAGCTAACTCCTAACATTGGCCTTTTTTGACAAGGTTGAAGCTGTTGTTCACCCATACTGCTGTTGACTGCAGTGGTCCCTGGGCCAAAATCTAATTATTTCATTTTGCAGAATATGAATTTGTTGCATTTTAGAAATTTATCATGGAAATACAGAATAGTTTGAGTGAGAAGGGACCTTTAAAGGTCATGTAGGCCAAACCCCCCTGCTCTGGGCAGTGATGTCTTTCACAAGACCAGGTTGCTCAGGGCCCCATCGAATCTGACCTTGAACATTCAGGGATTAAGCATCCACCAATTCCCTATGCAACTCCTGCCAGTGTCTCATTGGCACTGTAACTTCATTATATCCATAAATCTGCTTTTTCAGTTTAAAAGCATTTCCTCTTGTCCTGTCACTACAGGCCTTCAAACGTGGTTATAAGTGCCCTTTAAGTACAAAACAGCCCCAATAAGGTTTCTCCAGAGCCATCTCTTCCCTCAGCTCTCTCAGCCTGACTTAACTTTGTTATACATCAGTTAGCTTGTCACAGAGGAGCTCATTCTTGTTTTGAATGTCCAGAAGTCACTCAATTTCAGGCTTTGGGGTTCAGAGAAGCATGATCACTCCTCTCCACACTACCAGAATCATTCACATCTGCTTTGGAACAGGCTGGGGAAACTGGTTGGTCAGATGGAGTGAGGATAGAGAGTCTGACCTCTCTCTTGCCTTGACATTCATGTCTTTTCTTGTCTCTGATTGTCTCTCAGCTGCTGCCAAGCATGTTTGTGACCCCCTGTGCTCAGATGTAGGCTGCTGGGGCCCAGGGCCCTTCCACTGCTTCTCCTGCAGGTTTTTTGATCGCCAGAAGGAGTGTGTGAAACAGTGCAACATCCTGCAAGGGTAAGGTGTCTCAGGGGTACTTCAGGTTTTGGGAAGGGGGTTTTGGTTTATAAAATGTGTTGTAGCTAGAGAGAAACCAGGATGCTGGGTCTCTGGTTGCCTGGGCTTTCACCAGCTTTGCAGAGATGTTGTGTGAACACAGTACCTAGCTGAGGTACCTCTCCTTCCCCATTCAGAAGTGCTTAGGAGTTTGCTCCTGACATGGTGGCTGCTAGGAAAACATCCCCTTAAGCCCACAAGGAGACTATCTAGAGGCCCAAGGAGGCTAAGCCTTGGGCTTCCTTCCTATAAGAAAGAAAGGAGCTTAAAGCCCAAACTGTGACTGTTATGTCAAGTACACTGGATGAGAGCCAGAGCCATTTGGAGTCTCTGGGAGCTCAACCATCCCCAGAGCCAGGGTTGCACTGCTTGGTAGACTTCCTTACTGCAAAGGGATTCTTATATTTGCTCAGATGAGCAGCTCACCCTTGCAGTTTGCAAAGTTGCAGTCAAGGCAGAAGGAACTTTCATCCAAAAATCACTGAGAGCAGCAATTTCAGGCAACATTGTTGCTTCAGCCTCACTCAGGATATGGGAAAAATATTGCTGCCTTGTGTGTCAATTCCACAGGTGATGTAGGTGGAAAAGGCATATCTAGCAGCAAAACTACAGGGATTTTTCAGTAAATTTTTCAAAGTTTGACTTTTAAAGCTCCTGAGTATTAAGCAAGAACTTGTCAGGGTGCTAATGCCTCTGATGTTTGTATTTCTCTAGTGGCTTGCAGTTTAACAGCTGTCTTTTTTTCATAGTGAATTCCCTCTAGCAGCTATTATAACCTGAAGGGCAGATCAGGGCATTTTTTGGTGTCAAATGACGGGTAGATTTAGTTTAATTAATAACACCATTACTTGAAGTGGAACAGCTTTATTGCTATTGAAACCATCTGTTCCCAACTTTCATATTTTAATGATTCATTGTGTGTTGTAGAGAGGACATGAATTTAATTATCAGTGCCTTGCTGTTTAACTTTCCTAATTATTATTTGTAGCCTTGGAATCACTTGAACTGTTTTTGCTGATCTCTTTGCATCACTACCATTTAAAAGCCTCTAGAAATGGTTGTGAGTATTCTGTGACATTAGCTTAAAAGGGAAAGTAAACTAATTTGTAGTGTGCAATCTGGAGTGCCATGTGTTTCACTGCCAACCAAATTTCCCTTACTCTTACATCCTCCTGGTTGCACTGAGCAAGTGCTACTGGGGTAGCCAAGAGGGTCCCTCCTCCTGTCTCAGTACCATCATCATCTCAATCTAATATGGAAAAGTCTGGAAAAGGAGAGAAGACCACAATTTATCACTTGCTATTCAGTCTGCGGGTTAATTATTTCTCTTTTTTTGTTGTTGTTTTCCAGGGAGCCAAGAGAGTTTGAAAAGGACTCCAAGTGCCTCCCCTGCCACCCTGAGTGCCTGGTGCAAAACTCCACCATGTACAATGCAACCTGCACTGGACCTGTAAGAGCAGATTCGTTTTAGCAAACCTGAGCCTTAGATCATTTATTGATATGTATTTCCCATGTTCAGATAATCCTGAGGTCTCCTTTTAACCCTGTCTGAGGTGGAGCAGAGATGGGGGTGGTTAGAAGTCAAGATCTTGGGGCAAGGGAGCAGGATAGGAAACCTCAGGGTGTTAGCTTTATTTGTGACATGTAATCCACAGTCACAGACATTGTAGTGTCTTTTAATATTTTTGTATTTTTACAGAAAAAAAATACTTACTTTGGCAAACATGGCAAACATTGGAGTAATGTGTAGCTACTACTCAGCTTCCAAGTTGGTGTGAACACATAAGCTCAGACTATCTTAATTGCAAAAGTCCAATTCTTTATTTTTGTTTGTTTGTTTTTGGAGATCAAATCTCCTGTTTCCATCACAGGTCCACCTCTGTGCTATTTAACCCAACTCTTTAAACAGCCCTTGCCACCCCCTGCAGCCTCTGAGTGTTTGACCCTTGCCCATTGTTGTGGTTTAGGAATGGTACTCCCCCCTTTGGTACTCCCACTGAGACTCTCCAAACCACAACCCACTCACTGAGTCCATCCCCCCTCTCCGCTGTGGCAGACTGGAGAGGAGAACTGGAGGCATAACAAGTTTAAATCATGGGTTGAGATAAGAACACTTTACTGGAAACAGCAATGAGATAAGAAAGGGAATAGTAACAGCAACAACATTACCAACAATGTACAAGAAAGGTGAAGGACTCTCACATGATTGCTGGGAACCAGCAGTATTCCACTGTTCCTTCTACCATGCTCGCTCAACCAGAAGAAAACCCTTCTCCCCAGAAGAAACTCCTTCCCCCTACCCCTGGCAATGACCTGAGATGGTGTAGAATAACCCCTATGTCCCAGCCATGCCCCTTCTGGCTACTGCAAAAACTAACCCTGTCCTGGCAAGAACAAGGACACCCATCATCAGTTTGAAGAGTCACTGCTCAGTAATGTGAAGCATTTCCATCTTCCATCCTAGCACCATGGTCTCAAGGATGTTATTTACATTATAAACTCCTTCAGGCAGTGACCCCCTATTCCTATTTGCCTAGCATCTAGTAATCAGCCTATTATAGTGGTCCTTAGACATTACTGTGATTAAAATAATCTTCCTCTAGCGTGTCTTACTGTAGTCCCACTGCAACCAGCACTGTGGATCTGGTCTGGTTTTTCTCCATAGTAGAATTTGACCCACAATTGCTGGTTCCCCTACTCTAAAATATTTAGGTCATTCATGGTGCTGTTACAGTCTTAATGAAAACAGTTCTGCCAGAAATGGCCAAAGGCAATGCCTTTAAATACAAACTCAGCACTTTTCAAAGTGGAAAACAAAAAATACATGGACTCCTTGGGTTGCCTCCATCATTGTATGCTTCTCCCTAACAGAGGAAAGAACCTGTGCTGAGAAACCAGAAAAATAATGATTTGATGCCAGTATTTCAGAGAGGTGTCAGCAGGTCCAGGTGCACTATTTTAAACTGTGTGACAGTAGTTTGCACCAGGTGGCAGCCAAGCTGTCTGCTTTTCAGCTAACCCCTTATCAAGGTGTCATTAAATTATTCCCCATTTAAAATGCAAAACACAAGTTTTCCAACCAGACAGAAGGCAGAGGGAAAAAAGAAGCAACACAGTAATGCAAGAAAATATTAGCTTTAAGCAGCAGGAACTGCCTTTGTGTGGTCCATCCTACAAAAGCAATTACTTGCAAGAATATGAGGTAGCAAGGTAATAAAACCAGACAATGCTGAAAACTTCCAGCAGTGGAAGGCATTTAGATTTATCTTCTGAATTTCCTCCTGAATAGGCTGATGTAAGGGTTTTATAAACAGGTTGTTTCTCTCTGCAGGGTCCTGACAATTGCATGAAGTGTGCCCATTTCATAGATGGACCCCACTGTGTGAAATCCTGCCCAGCAGGGGTTCTGGGTGAGAATGACACCCTTGTCTGGAAATATGCCGATGGAAATAATGTTTGCCAGCTCTGCCATCCAAACTGCACCCGGGGGTGAGTAAAACCTGGGACTGAATGGAGACAGGGAAGAAAAGAAACAGAAAAACAACTTGTCTTGAGCTTTTTTTCTTCCTGATGGTCCCATGTCAAACCACTGGGAAGAACTAGCAGGGAGCAAGAGAGGTCAGGAGGGCACACTGCAGAGCGTAGCAGACTTTTTGAGTAGAAAAAGGTCAGTGGTACTTTGTTTTTATGCAGAAGGAAAGAAAAAAAAAGGGTTTAAGGGGTTCAAAACAGGCTTATTTGATAACTTGAAAACAGAATTTTACAGGGCTCACACACCAGTGATGCACCTTTTTTTTCCCACCTGGCTGTTGCTGTGTCCTCTGGTTTTGAGAGGAACATCAGTGACATCTGGTGGATGCTGGGTTCCCAGGATCCATTTTTCTCTGCACCTTTCAAGTTTCAGGAGAGAAATCCCAGTGGGGTAACACAGGGATTTTCTTCTTTTCCTTCTTTCCATATGCCAGCACTTGGTCTGAGTTTAAAGCCTCGTGAGTGTGGTTTTATTAACAGGCATCACAATAAACCCAATCTGTACGAGCCATTTTTGTCCTCATCTGGGGACACATTTAAACTACAACTTGTAACAAGCTGTGAATTGATCTGTTTAACCTACATTGCAAGTAATAATTGTCTCCACTCGTGATTTCCAACCTACAAAGGACATCCCTACAAAGGATCCAGCTAATCCAGCTGCCAGTTCCCTACCTTGATGGAAAAAAGGAGAGGAAGGGTGGAATCAGCAAGTAACAGCTCTTCCCAGGGCTCATAGTGAAATTCAGTGCAATGGTTTTCAGATGGTGGTTACACCAGCCCAGTGGATTTGCCACAATTTACAGTGATGCCCCCTGGTTTTGCTGTAGTCACAGACAAGGTTTATCAGGGCTTCTCACTGCAGGCCCAAGAACAAATTTTCTCAGCTGAAAAGGGATCTTAATAAGTTTGCTCTTTATTAATGGCCTCAGAAGTCTCTACTAATATGAACTGGCCACGGTGATCCAGTATCCTCCTTCTAACTGGCCACATGGAAATGCAGGTGATTAGTGGAATAGTGTAATGAGTGACCACATCTGGACCAGGCTTTTTTTTCACTGTGCAGCCTCGGTAGTGAGATCAAACCCTAGACTCAAGCAAAGACTTGGAGAACTTAATTTGTCAGACAGGGATGTAAAACGAGCCACACAGTGGCTCTTAATGCACAAGCAAGTGCCCCAAGCAGAACTGATCAGAGAAGTCAATTCCTGCTGCCTGACTTTAGCAGTGGATGGGGGAGCCACAAGACTCAGGCAGAAGATGAGATTACAGTAAGGAGAATTTTTTAAAATGAGGGCTACCCAACATATTTGGCCCTGTGTTATTAAGGCAGAACATAAAAAGTAGTATCAATTTCATCTTTCCCATGATGGAACTGGGTTGAGTTTGCATTGTGAACATGCTCAGTAGCCTGATTGGTGTTGCTGCCCAAATGTGGCAGATGAAATAGGCTGTATCCCTGAAGGGCTCAAGAGAGCTAGAAGGAGGTAATGTTGGTATTTTTGCTACCACAGATGGGACATATGTGGCCATGGATGAGTAGGGAGCCAGTGTCAGGGTTATAGTATGGGGACATGCAGTCTGGCACAGCACTGTCCCTCCGAAGGCAATCCATCAGCAATGCCATTTCTCTTCATGCCTTTCCCTCGTTTTGCTGTGGGAATGGATCTGTTCAGCAGTGGGTGGAAAACATCTGTCTCACAAAGCTTTTGGATCCTTAGAAACAACAGTGTCAGCAATTCCTGCATGACAAGAAAGAACAACTTCATTTCTATCCCTGTCCAATTTCACGGCCAGAGCCCACAAAATCTTATCAGCATGATTAAGTGTGCTGACTTCAGTAGTCATGCAAGTAAGGGTTCCCAGGATCTCTCTCTGTTTTCCTTATTTGAAGAAGCTTCAAGTAAAAGACTTCTCTTCCCAGCTGAGTTTTGTCATGCACTTCATTTTTTCACTTTAGGTGTGCATACTGGTCATTCATTATTTCTTTTGTAATGCCATGAAGAATCCCTTTGAGTCTCATTTTCTTTGCAGAGTCCATTTTTCAGCCTTCATTAGTAAAGAGAATGAAGGATGATTTCTCCTGCTTAGCCTAAAAGACCCCTTCTCTCCCAGTTCTCCTGCACTCTTGTAGGGATTTTGTACACAATCTTCCTTTTGCCCTGCCCCTAGTACAGGTGAGAATATATGCTATGATAAAGAAATCAACATCTCAAAAGCCCTGGAATTACCCCATTTATATGTCCATCAATTAATGACAATCACCATCTTAATTAATCTGGTCAGTGTGGAAGGATTTGATTTTCCCTTGCCAGTCTCACAGAATACAGGAATAAAACTCAGCCCCTGGGGTAGACAAGCAAGGAGGAGAGAAGCCACCACTGTAGTCAGTACCACTGGATGACACATCCTGCCTCCATCCACAGCTGCTCTCAACACTCTGTGTCTCATCAGTCTTAATTTTAAATGCTAAGGGATTTTTGGGGAAGATGAGAAAGTGGACAGGGGATCTGAAAGGGAAGGCTGCAGAAGCACAGCACAAATTCTATGCCTTTGTCACACTTGGAAGGTTAATTAGAAGGAAAGGACAAAATAAAATCTTGGAAAAGTTTAAAAAAGTTTAGAAATTATTTTCCATTTATTTTATGATTGTGAAGTAAGTTAGGCAGCTATAGTGTGAGACCCCCCTGAAAGGCCATTAATCATAAAAACTGACTGTATTACATCAGATTAGGAACTATGGGTCGAGGAGAAAATTGTTAAAATCTTGATGGATTTAGGAAATAAATAGCTGTGTCTGCATGGGACAAGTAATATTTACATAGACAGGTAAAATGCTGAGTTCAGGATGAAGTAATTTTCAGGAACTGTATACAGAACTAATTTTCCAGTAAGTAGGAAAATATATCAAAGACTACCACTGCTGTTATATTCATCCAACATATCCATAAGATCTTGAGGTACTTCATAACATAAGGTCACATTTGTCATTTTGGTTTCTGTAAGCAGAAGAAAAATGACTCAGGAATGGAAAATGCGATTGCTTAGATTCTATAGACTCTGGGTTACTTATGTTGGGTGTCATCATAAAATTCCACATTAAGAAAGATAGTTATATACAATCCTGGAGGGATAATTCTTACAGGATTTGTTTCTTCTCTGACTTATGAAATTAATCAAAAAACCAAGTGGGATTTGAAAAGCACAAGCTGATCTCTCTATTTCTTCCCAAACACCTTTTACCTTGTCCCACCAGATTTGATACTGATGGATTTGTGTGGGAAAGGGAAGGGGACTGATAAAAATCTACAGTTCTCCTGCCTCTGCTTTAGATGTGTAAGAGAAGAACTGGTTGGTCATTCCTCAGACTGTAGATACAATCCCCTCAGCCAGTTTTGTTTGCTGTTAGGAAGCACATAGAGAATTTGCCATCGTAAAATAGCGTGGCAAATCAGAATTTTGAGGAGATACTTTGAGGGACAGTAGTCATATTCTGAAATTAGGTGAGGTCTTCTAATTTCACATTCTCATCAAGAGCAGCTGCACATGCTTTGTTGCATTAGAAATTTGTATCTGGGTGGTTGAGCATGACTAGACGAGGTCTGGAGTCCCAGATCACTTTTCCATTGAGCACCCAAACAAAGAAGCCCAAGGCAAGGCCTGCCTCCTGTGACCATAAGCAATGGTCTGCTTAAGAGTCTGCTCTGCACGTGCAGCCTCTCTGTGCTTAGTTTCACAACTGAGCAAACACAGCAAGCTGCATACAGACAGGAAAACTAACAAGGCTGAGGACCCAGAATCCAGGGACTGGTATGCACAGCACTTCCAGCATGTCCAGGACACCAGGATGCACATTCCTGCATGGGAGCCCAGTGAACTTACAGGACCTTCCAGATGCTGGGTCTTGGAGCACTTTATTGGCCCAGAAACAAGGCAAATACACAAGGGAAGATCCAAGTAATGAAAACAATCAAACTAACAAAATCCCAATAACATGAGTAGCTGTTACACCTCTTCCTTCCCCAGACCAAATTATGAGAGATCTGCAACTCTAGTAGACATTTTGAAATTCTTCTGGTTCCTCCTCTCAGTGAGAGGATTCCAGAGCCGTTTTCCTGGCAGTTTTCACTCCTTACCCCCTACTTGACCTCCTCTGGTGTTGTTTTGGGATGATCCATTTCCTTTAAGTCAGCGCAGGGAGCGGATACCACAAACTGGACTTTACTCCTTCCTGTGCTCTGTTTTCCAGAGCTGATGTCACTCTCTCTGAAATACTGTCCTTCCTCATTAGACACCACAAAGACCACAATTCCCATGAAGAGCATACATCTCATAGCCCAGCAGCACCTGGGGAAGGCACTGTGCCTCTCACACTCATTAGACCACCAAGTGAAGTCAGTTACTGTGTTTTCATCTGTGTTCATTTTTTGCACTGCACTGCCAAAATTCTGAGCATTTTAAACTCAAATGGAGGGTGAATGATTTGCTAGTACAGTTCCTGGCTCTCTGGATAACTGTTGTACCTGTTTACATTACCAGTAACATAAGACTTTGGATTCTAAAGGAAAAACATCATGGACCATGCCAACAAACTACAGCCTCAGAGAGTGCTGTCAAATCCCATTTTTTGATGGGAGTCCGTGTATCTGCCACCCAAGTTTTTCATTGCAATAGAAAGTCTGGAAATGGAAACCTTTACCTAATCAGGAAACAAGGAGTAGGCAGGAGGGTCTGCAATGTCATGTTTCCACATGTATTTCTGTCCCTGCACGAGGGGGAAGGCTACTTCTGTCATCCACAATCAGCCCGGGGCTCTGCACAGAGCCAGGGAATCCATGAATTTTGTGTATCTATGTCCTCCCCCACTTCTACCACACGCTAAAAAGTTGTTTTAAAACATTCTTTAAAATAAGCATGCAGCATAGCTATTTCTCTAGATAAAAAAATTTTGAAGCAAGGTTGTTGTTGACTGATATTTATTGGAGTGTATGACTATTATAAATTCCTATGTTAACACTTGGACTGCTCTGAAACAAACTTTTCAATCAGTAGCACTCTTCTTAGCTGGAATTACAGAAGTATGTAGGCCAGAGCTACTATATTTGTAATGTTCATTTGTTTTTACAGGTGCAAAGGGCCAGGTCTTGAAGGCTGTCCAAATGGGTGAGTATTTCATCTGCTACAATTAATGGCAGAGCTGGAAAGAATGCATGTGTATTTACATTTCCTCATAGGACACAGCAAGGCTGAGACTAAAGTCTTCAGCTCTTTACAAGGAAGTGGCAGATTAGAGCAGGCTCAGACCTATAAAAATGGTTTAAAGAACTGAGAAATACTGCTTCTGGCACAAGACTTCAAAATCTTGTTCTGCCTACAATTTTTGTCAAGGTGAGGCCAGGGATCTGTTACTGAAGAATAAAAGGAGAGGATGGAAAAAGAATGGATTAAGGGCAGAGAGAGGTATGTTTAGGACTGATACAGTTACCTGTGTTACAGGAGACTCAGAGGTGCACAGGGTCTTTTCCAGCCCTGTGATCTGTCCATCTCCAATCCCTGTGTGCCCAGATGGATGCTCATTCATCACTCTCATGCTAGATTTTATATCACACTCTTTGGCTTCATGATGTGCTCAAGGTCATGCAACAAGCAAACAGTCTTCTCTGACTGAGAGAGAGGGAGTTCTTTTCTGGCCACAAAGTCATGCTATGGCAAGACAAATTCAGCCTAGAAGTACTGTTAAAAAGTGGCTGCATTTAATAGAAATCCCTGGGGCAACTTAGGAAAAATGCTGGGAAGAATCTCTTAAGTACAGAGCAAAAAACAACCTTGGAAAACAGGTTTTTCTTTTCAACTTGAATTTGCAATCACCCAGGCTCTAATAAAGAGGCAGCAATCGGTATGTACAGTGGGGTGGTACAAACAGTACCTGCTTTTAGACATTTGTACTTGTAAGGAAGACAGATGATCTGACATTCACTGTGACCCTTACAGCATGTCCCCCCAGATAATGAGGGGATGTCAGCTGCATTGCTGCTGTGAATGCATTCCTGACAGGCCTTCTCTCCACCTGCTTCGTGTCTCTGATCATAGGTGGGCTGCCCACAGCTGGCACAAAAGGGCATCACATATTTGATGCTCGTGTGCTTGGTGGGTTTGTTGGAAAGAGGAGAAATCCCC
This sequence comes from Rhipidura dahli, assembly GCA_013399225.1. Classification (NCBI taxonomy): domain Eukaryota; kingdom Metazoa; phylum Chordata; class Aves; order Passeriformes; family Rhipiduridae; genus Rhipidura; species Rhipidura dahli. Next base: position 441,641 of record VXAC01002038.1, read on the forward strand.
CTCACTTAAGCTATGAGGATCAGTTCCAATTGTGAGTTTGAGGGAAGAATGGTTTAAGCCCAGATGGAAATTAAGCACCACTTTGAACAGATTACTGGATGAGGCACTTAAAAATACAAGAAATCTGTAATGTCAGATAGGCTTATGTGGGTGTCCAGAGTGTGTGTTTGATCAAAACCTCCGGCTTCCTGCAACCTCTGAAGGGCTTCTCTAAAATCTTGCACCGAGGGATTTTTTTTTCTCTTTCTGCATCCCCTCCTGTGCTGCAGCTCCAAGGTCCCCTCGATCGCAGCCGGCGTTGTTGGAGGTCTCCTGTGCCTGGTGGTGGTGGGTCTGGGCATCGGGCTCTACCTGCGCAGACGCCACATCGTGCGGAAGAGGACCCTGCGCCGGCTGCTGCAGGAGCGGGAGGTGAGCACTGACAGCACCCCCACTGCACGTGGGGGACAGGGGGCCCTCCTCCCCGTGCCAGGGGATTAAAGCACCCTGCATCTGCCTTGGAACTCTCCTTGGAATGGGAGAGGTGGCAGCTGCCATGCTGCTCGGGAAAGGGGCAGTGTGCACCTAACCTTGTCTCCCTTAATCTCAAATCTGATCCCTCTGCATGTAATTTGCAAAAGATTTAAGGGATTTGGATGCCTCAATCCCAAGGAAAGTCATTGAGATTGTCTGCTCAGGAAAAACCACACCTTCGGGGTGAAGTGCAATGTGTTTGCTGATCCATACTACCTTGCTGTGGTCCCTCTCTCTCAAATTGTGTGTCGTTGAGGCTCCTGTGGCAGCTTGGGGTGCTTTTGAAAATTCTACCCCCTTGGTCAGGTGTGTGCCTGGTCCTGTGGAAAAAAAAAAAGGAGAGGAGGGAAAGGAATTGAGGAAGTGTTTGTATCTTGTCTTTGGGGTTTTTTAGCACAAAAAGCCCACAAAGACATCAAAGTGAATGGTTCACCCTGTTGGGCATGAACAAGGTTTCTACATTGCTTTTTGTTTTTTGCATGGCTTTGCATGCATTACAGCATCACACTCTGGATACCTCATTTATAGCAAAACTCCTATTCCTGGATGGAAATGGCGACTCCTAATCCTGGATGGAAATGGCTGTTTTGTGGTTAGCCCCCTTCTCTTTCTAGTCCAATTCTAGTAAATAAACCAGTTGTTTTTAACATTCTGCTAAAATCCCAGTTACAGCTTCCTTCTGTACTTGCCAGCTTTACAGAGTCAGCTGCTAATATCCTTAAAAAAAAAAAAGAAAAAAAACCAAGCTGGCCTGATTTTCATTGCACTGTGAAACAATATTTTACATACTGCTGTATTCTGCAGTTGTGATAGTAGAGTTCAATTTGTGCTCAGCTCATATCATACTCTCTGGACTCCTCAAAATGAAGGTATTTCATCACAGCAGAGAGGCTGCTGACCCTCTAAAATCAGATTGACTCTAGCTAAATATGGTTTTATTCAAAGGAAAAGCAGAAGGAAAAACACTAAGGAAAAAGTTGACTTATGCACCATCAAAGTGTTAAATGTCTTTGGAGGTCATTACTGCTGTTTGCAATAAGGCTTAGATAAAATGTTGAAAAAATCAATAGCCAGTTCAACTTTTTTTTTTT
>VXAC01002040.1:0-85347 GCA_013399225.1 Rhipidura dahli
AAGGGGGTAAAAAGATGGGGAAAATCACATTCCTCCCACAGGCTGGGTACAGTAGTTAATGAATTCCCAATGGTAGGAGCCTGGTGGCAGTTAATGAATTCCCAGTGATAGAAGCTCTCCAGGGCAGGAGAGCAACTCTGAATACACATCCCAAATGACCCTTTTTGCCCTTGATGTTACCATGCCATTAATTGATATCATCAATTGGTATCATCAATTGATATCAAAAACAAAGCAATCCTGATCCTTCTCTCCACTCTGAAAAAGAGCATCATGGTGGGCACATATTGCATATAGTGAAACACATACAGGGTTAGATATCACAACCACATGAAAAAACTGAGCAACATTGTAATCAGAGGGCTCCACAGCTAATACACAAATGCTTAGATCAAAATTGTTTCCAACCCATTCTGAACAGATCTGTTGTTATCTGAATACTTTGTGCCTCACACTGGGTGCCAATTAAAAACTGTCATGGTTTAAGCCCAGATGTAATTTAAACTCCCCACAGTTCCTCTCTTTCCCCAGAGAGAGCGAGAAAAGGCAGAGATTATGGGTTGTCTTTCTTGAATTGTGGAGACCAGAATCAAACACAATACTCCTCATTAGAGCCCAGCAGAGGGGCAGGATCAACTCCCTTGACCACACTCTTCTTGATGCACACTAGGATACCATTGGCACTCCTGGCTGCAAGGGCACTGCTGGCTTGTGGTCTGCTTGCCATTCACCACTGTCCTGAGGTCCTTCTCCACAGAGCTCCTCTCCAGCAGGTTAGCCTCCAACCTGTGCTGGGGCTTGGGGTTATTTCTCCCCAGGTACAGGACCCTACATTTGCCTTTGTTGAACTTCATTAGGTTTCTTCCCACCCAGCTCTGCAGCCTATCAAGGTCCCACTGAATGACAGCACAGCCTTCAGGTCTAGCAGCCACTCCTCTTAGTTTCACATGGTCAGCAAACTTGCTAAGGATGCATTCTATCCCTTCATCCAGGTCACTGATAAACAAATTGAGTAAGATGGAACGCAATATTGGTCCTTGGGGAATGCCATTGACTACAAGCCTCCATCTGGATTCTGCTCCACTGACCATGACACTCTGATCTGTGCCATTCACCCAGTTCTTGATCCATCTCATGGTCCATTCCTTCAACCTGCATTTTGCAAACTCTTGCTGAAATCAAGGTAGACAACATGCACTGCTTTCTCCTTGTCAACCCATCTTACCATACCAGATGGTCTACACTCCCTATTGGAATAAGTCAGCTGACAATTTAACCTGTATCTATTGTCAGCAAGAGACCAGAATATCAAGTCTCTTCCAGAGCTGCATGTTTCTATTTAGTATGAAAATAAAAGCCTCTAGCAAGAGTAGAGAGAATCTTCAGTTTACAAGAAAATCAGTGCTTTAGAATATGCCTGACTTACTTAACAGAAAATAGAGTAATAAGCAGCTTCTCAAACTTCTTGGTAGGATATTTTTTTTTAACACCATACTTTGTGCATTTTTGTCATGCATTGCCAACATGCCATATGCTTATAACACATGGTAAAAGCATGGGTAAGAAAATGTAATTGTGACATGTAAAGACAACTCTGGATCTGCAATACTTCTGAGCTAAAATACACTTGTGCATTTGTTATATAAGTTTAGAGGACTTTTTTATCAAGCTCTTTGGATGTGTATCACTGAAAGGGATAACATACCTCAAACTTAGCAGATTCCATAGAAAGAGAGCAAGGACTGAATCAGGTGGTATCAGCCAGTGTTTCAAGGCTGTAGTCTATAGTTTGCTATTGATTTTCAGAAGTTAAAAGCTTTTCACTTAAGTGTCCTGTTGTAAATTAACTACACTAGAAAAGCAGATTTAACTGATTGTTTCCAAAGTGTTTAAAAATTACATGCACATACAAAAGAACTGATGTTCTTTATTTATGATTTCATTATGTAATGGCCAAGCTAGGTCTTCTGTATTTCTATATGTAAAGACTAGCAGCTCTTATCTCAAAGAGTTTATACCATGAAGAGATAATGAAGAAAATTATTGGTAGAGAAAAGAAGCTAATGAGTGATAAAGAAGATTTACCTAAGGTGAGTCACAGAACACACAGCGACAGATTTGGAATAAAATCCAGGCTTCCTTCATTCCAGACCAGTTTCAGACTTACTAGATCTTGCTGTCTTCAGCGACCACTGTTACTCATCTCCCTGGAGAGATGAGGAGCCTAGCAGCTGTCCTCACATACTGGCATATGGGGCAGACTCCTCTTCAGAAGTTGCTGCAGGAGTTTGTCTTTCCAAACATGCCACCAATAAAACCAACACCATTTGAGAAAAGTAGGCAATAGAAGAAAATGCATGAGAAATTGCAGTCAGGGACCTTCACCTACTGACTCATTTAGGAACATAGGGTCCATCCATGACTGAGCAGAGAGAGCAGCTCTTTCATGGATATATTCAGTGAAAGAGCATAGCTAAGATGCCCGAGTCAGGCCACTCTTACAGGTATACATATTTATAAGTGTATATTGAGGCTTGGAAATTATTTCAGTAGTTGATTGAAAAACATTTTATTACTTATTCCCACTGAAAACACAATTATGATTGTAAGATTACCTGCCACCAAATACGCAGACTTCTCAGAGATGATGTGTATGATACAGTTTTATCAGAGACACTCAGGCACAAGACACTGCAAACCCAGTGTTAGTCTATTCCTTGTCTCTTCCTTTGCCTCCTTTCTCTCAGCAGCCCACTGTGCTTAACACAAACTAAGAGGAGAAGGAAAGGCTATACTTAATTTATCATCCCTACAAACTTATAGCCCAAGTGGTCATAAGTTCCGACAGATTTAATTTAATTCATTCATCTAACAACAGAAAACAAAGCCAAGGCCAACATATGAATTTGTTCATTTACCATGCCCCCAGAGGGCTCATAATGGAGTTTACTAATACCTTGTTGGCAATGATAGTGAAATAATCCAGACTTTTACCTCCAGAGATTTCGGCATTCATGGTGACAGAAGTATAGATTAAAAAAAAAATCACAGAACTGTCTTTACTATTTGCATTCCTGGCACTTAAGACATTCATTCACATGAAGTTTCAAGGCTTGCTTAGAGAGAAATATATGAGTATGCTCTTCCCTGGCTGATGAGAAAGAAGATTTTGAAGAACTGGTGCTGCCCACAGCCAAAACACACAATGTCTTTATCAGTAAATGGTGTGTCCCACCCTCCTTTGAAGTGTGGGATAATGCAATCCACACTGAAGAAACTAATTTTCAGCATGTCAACCCCAGCTCCAGGTTTTCCCCAGAGTGTGCCTTGCAGAAAAAGTGGAGGGTGTACCTTTGTCCAATGAGGACATTATTTTTCTTCCTGCAGAATCTCTATATGTACATATTAACAAAATACAAGGCAAAACCCCTTGACCAACAGACATATACAGGTAACAAGTAAAACCATCACTACACGTGGCCTTGCATTTTCTCCTGCACTACCCACTGCCTTAGGACAGTGTTGACTGAAGTGATGTTAGAGAAGCTGCATGTCTTATCAATGTTTGTAGAACTTCCTTGGACAGTTTTACATTACTTCATTTTTCAGTATTGACTTTTACTATTTCTGCTTGACACCTGCACATGTCGGCCAGTCCTTAACCATACGTCTGCCCTTTTTGACTGAGCACTGGGTAAATATACAACGTGGTCCTGTATACAGGAAACCACCGGCAAGACAGAACATTGGAACATACATGGACAACAGAGGCATTGTGTGGATTCTAGACACTCCATGCCAGGTGACTTGGTGAGGTGCAAATCTATTCTCGGTTCATGACCCCTTCTATTGAAGGTGTTCAGTTGTCCTTTTATTTCTAATAAAACCATTCACATTTCCAGAAGGGAGATTTAGTAACAGCTCTGTGTTTGGACCCCTTTGGAGCTCACTTAAGTAGAAATCTCATCTGTGCAGAACTAACAACATGGTCGTGGTGGTGAAAATGTTTGAGAGCCTGAGAACTTGATTAACCCCAAAGCTATGCAACCTGATCCAGTTATTGACACACCCGATAGAACAAGAGCTGGGAGGCGAGCTGATAGGAGGTTGAAAAGAAGGGGCTAAGACTCCANAAATAGACTAATATGATACTAGTTAATAGCAAATTTAAGAACAAATTATCTGTTTGGGGGATATTATTCTAGAATAAATTTGGCAGGCAGTTGCTGATTAAATTCTGAGTTTGAGAGTTTAACAAATAAATTTAGAGATTGTTTAGACCCTGAACTTAGATAAGGCTAAGATCAATTTTCAGTCTTCAGTACTGGTGCTGGTTCCAGCACTCTGCTCTCTGTGCAGTTATTACCCTAATACTCTCTTGGCCTCAAGCTGCAGTATCAGTGTCATGAGCCTAACCAAAAGGGATCCCTGAAAGTCACAGTGAGTCTGTCAGTCCTCTAGGAGAGCAGTGGAAACCTGCACCTGGTTATGATGCAACTTTCTAGGATTAAATCCCCCAGAACACCATAGAAGAGTGTACAAAGAAAATTTTGCTCTTTCCATTTTACTGTCAAATTCAAATCTGGATCCCTTCTGTTGTCAAGGTTTTTGAACCTTGAATTTTAACTTTGACGGATTTATCACCAACCACCCTTTGCACACAGTTGTTTCCATCTATTTCTGGACATACTGGCTGTGCTGGGATAGCAAACGGTAGGAGAAGGTATTATCTTAAATGAGCTACATGAAACAGATTTCTGTCCGTGTCCCCTCGGCATTTCTTGATAACAACACTGTCAACATATCTAAACATTGTCAAGATGTGTGAAAAGAAACTAAGTTTATGTCTGTGACTAGAACTTTTCAGAGAATGGGTTTCAAAAACTTTTCATGTTTTAATTTTTTCAACAAGCAGGCAAAATTTCCATAAAAAGCAGATACTTCTTATAAAAATTTTTTTAGTCAGAACACCGGTTTTCTGTTGGAAGAGTTTTGTTGGGAAAATAACAGGCTCTTCTTAGTGATTTAGAGGTTTCAACATTTCATTACATAAATTTGTATGTCTGCTAATGAAAGACAGTTATGGTTGTGACCAAGTTTTCACCAATCATCTGAATTTTTTACAATGCTGATGACTCAGCCCTCAGCACATGCTCTGTGCAGTAAATATTTAGGTCAATGAGAGAACAACTTTGTATATACAAGGCTAAAAGACAGTTTTACTCAAAGGACATTATTCTCTGCATGGCCTTGTAATGCTTTTGCACAAAGATGAAGCAGCACCATAGAATTTAACATCTTTGACACTTAACACAAGTCTTTCACCCTAGCTTCCCCAGCATAAATTTTTTCCAGCAGTCTGTGTGCAAGAAATGAAGCAAAAGACCACACAGAACTGTCCTCTGGAGGAGAAGAAAGAACAAATGTGTAACATCAATTCTTGCTCTCATGGAAGGCCCTCTGACACTGTAATGATGAACACAATACCAGAGACTGAATAAAAGTTCTTTCACTAAATTCTCAAGGTTTTACTGCTCTTTTCCTGGGATCATGTCAAAAAGAGATATATGGACCCCTGACTATAGTTTTTCAAGAAAAGCCTTTATGTAACTAAGCAATAGATGACAATGAGTAAGTGCATACCACTGAAATTCTTAGCTTGTCCTTGGAGATAAATTATTGCTGCTAACATAAGAAAAGCAGTTATTTATTTTTATATACATTCTGTATTACATAAACACATTCCACCTTATTGTATGCATTCCATATGCATTTCTTCAGTACTTATATTTCTGTGTGTCTATGGCTCAAAGAGCTTTGGGACTCTTCTGCTTCTTGATTCATTCCAAGTTGTGGGCTTGATCCAATACTTAAGCAAGGAATGTCAAATTTCAGGGAACAAGTGGTTTCTCTTCACACAATTACTTTCATACATGAAAACTTCCCTTCCTGCAAGTGAATTATGGCAAACTTTGCCTGTTCCTCTGCTCTTGTGTTCTAGATTTGCTGCTTGAACAAGTGCTTTCTGAGCAGCCCTGGCAATGGGATGAGGAAAGAGGAGCTGCTCTATCCTGTAGGCAAGAGAAAGGAAAGTAATTTAATATCTTGTAGTGAGCATAACTTATTTTATAAGAATGGTTTTGATAGGCCAAATAATGAATATTAGGGTGCTGCATCAGTTGTACTGAACTTTTTTACGTTTTACCTGTGACCCCAGAAAGGCTTCCTGGCACATCTCCATCAAAGAACTCAACAGTTGATTTTCAAGAGGAAGGGTGAGTTTGAGGTCCATTAAACACAGTGAAGTTCCCTAATGTATCACAATTACATTACAAAAGCCACCTGGGCTAGGCAGAGTAACATTTTGTTGAGTCACTGGATTAGACTTTTTAAGTCGATGTGCTTATGTTAATTTATAAATCGGTTTAATAGATAAGCAGCATTCCAAATTGCAATTTACTATCTTTAGATAACTGGATAATTGCAGAATTCTTTACAGTATTTATATGAGGAAACTGGCAATTCATAAATGTTAATTTATACTGTTTCTGCCTGTTTGCCAATTGCATAAAATTACTGAACTAAATTTCGCAGTCATCAGAGTAACATAGATTAAGCTACAGTAAATTCTAAAATATAGCTATTCCGTGCAATAGCTACATAAACTTATGTCAAATACAGTCATGCTGTGAAAGATATTACTACCTGTTATGTAGAATGGATACAGCCATGTCACAACTGCAGTGCACTGGAGTAATTTGCTCTGCTTCTGAGGGTTGTTAAAGATTTACTAACTAATTGTTTTCAGATGTGTTCATATTCTTAGGAAAACTGCTTTTTGTGCATGGTTTTGGACAACTACCTTATCTCAGTTATTATTTAAAACATGCTCCTGTACTTAATTAGTCCTTGTGACTATCTTTTTATATTTAGATAATTTTTAAATTATCCAGGCTAGGTTCAAAACATCTGATTTTTAAAAAATTATTTCTTTTTTTAATGTTGTTGTAATTGCTTTGGTTTGTGGGGTTTTTTTCTTGAATGTTGAACCAGTGAATTCATAAAAGCCCAGAACTGTGATTTTGCAGCAATTCTGAGTTTGGGGGATTTTTATGCCAGAGGAAAATAAATATATATCTTTATAATACAAATCCTAATGATCAAAGCTCTGGATAGGCTGCTTTGGTGTTCTTTGTTGATGTAACTTATGAAGCCACCTTCATTTCAAAACAGAACATCTCTATTTTGTCTCTCAGGAGAGAGACTCCTTCTTCCCTGAAAACCAGAGGTGATGTCTTTCAGTCTTGGATATTCCTTTCCACAGAATTTTCTCATGATTCTTTCCACACCTTAGAAGCTCTGAGTTCCTTTGATGATAAAAGGAGACAGAATGGAATTTTTTTCTATTTCAATCTGGCTTTTTTTCACTCTTGAATGTGGTATCCAGAGACACCAGTAATAAGCAGTGCAGCCCGGGCTGAGGTAACCAAGTCAGTATGTTGGCATATGGATTCCTCAAGCAATCTGGTGTGCGACTCTATTATTAAGCTAGGAAATAGTACAGAGCACTTGACCCATCAATGTTGCATTGCACAGAAATTGCTCTCTGGAACTGATGATCATGATCATCTTGAATTTCCTGCAATGGTTACAGGCTGAGTTGGTAGTCGCAGAAGCATTCTGTCCCATCCCACAAGCACCTTGTCATGTAGCAGTGCTTTTGAAGGACAGTATTTGAATGCTGTGGGGTTTCTTTTTTTTTTTTTTTTTCCTTTGGAATGTAACAAAATTTAAGTTGCAGTCTCATTTCTTGAATATAAGCATACAGTTAAATTCTCAGGCAGACATTTATTAGCATTTTGCCTTTGTAGACATTTTTTAATCATTGTGCAGATTAAGTATTTCAGGATGAAAAAGTTACTGTAGTTTTTTAGCAAGTACCTCAGGCAATTTGCTGACATATATCAGTGCACTTGTCAAATGCTTTGACACAGATGTCTGGTTTTGGCAACTACAGAATTTGAATATCCTACCCTGTACATAGCTATTCATAGAGTCAATTCAGATCTGGTGTAGGTGGGTGCAACTTCATTGACTTCAACTCTGAGGCAGCCGCCTGTACTCAAGCTGAATTTAGGCTTAGAGCAGTGTGCCCAAAAACAGCCTGAAGAGCACTCAAAATGGTCCTCTAAGACCTACGGCTGTCTCTGCCTCTGTGGGAGGATGTGTCACAGATGTTCCTGGGCCATCACAGACAGCCATGGCAGTAATGGATGGTCTGGTCTCACCCTTCCATTTCTCTTGAGGAGTGTTAACTGGGAGTCAGAGTCAGCCCTGGGTAGTGGTTCCATGCATGCTCCAGTGCCAGTCCTTACACTCTGGCTATCACTTTGCTTCCCCAGTTGGAGCCTGGTAGTTGGGATTCTGTGTTTCCCTTATAGACGGTTTCTTTGGTCACTGTAAATTTCCCATATATGAAAAAGACTCTTTATTCTCCCTCCAACCAGCCAGTCTAACTTGCTGCAGATACAAATCTCTAGGATTATCATTACTTACTTAACTGAGCTTTTCACTAGTGTTACAGTAGGCATTGAGACGGAAGGTTCCTTTTGCACTCTTGGAAGAGCAGCCACCCCAAACTGTCACTGTGGTGGGGGTCCAGGCTGGGGACAGAGAGGCTCTTTGTCACTTCATTTGGCCCTAGTCACTTTGGGTACCCACTAGAACTTCTACTCTGCTGCCCAAAAACCCTCCCAGGGAGAGTTTCACACTGTGGAGAGAACAGCAAGAAAATCAATGACAATAGGACCAGCCTTAATGTACCTGCTAATATTCCATAGGTCTGTGGAGGCTGGTACTCTCTTGCAGCTGTTACTTCCCTACTCAGTGATCCTCCACATCATGAAACACATTAGCATGACTGGAGGGGAGAAGGAGGGCATGGGTCTCTGGCATTGCTGATAATCACCCGTTCTGCTCTATTCCAGTCCAGTACTGTCAGCTTCCCTTTCCCTCTGTCTGCTATGAAGGGCCCAGTGAATACATTGCAATTTGGAAAAAACCCCTAACATTAGCATGTTAATATTACCAGACACTGGGATTTGTTGAATTTTTTTTATCAATGCTATGAGAGAAGAATTAAAACCTTGTTGTAGATGTTTGCCTGCAGATTGAAACACAATTGCCATAGTAAATTTGGGATTGTCACTGCATATCATGTCTAGATTTGATTTTTCTCAAGATGGTTGTGAAGTGAAACCCAGAGGATTGACACAATGTCTTTGCTTGTAAATCGTTACGCTGAGCTGCCCTGCTGCTATTGGAAATAATCACAAAATACAATGCTACATGACACACGTCATCCTTTCACACTTTTAATTTTATGTTCTACTTTCACATAAATGCCCTCACTTGCACCTTAACAAGCCCCCAAACATTGGTTACCAAATGATATTAGATCAACCCCCCCCTTTTGTTCTCTCACTATAAAATTGAACAACTGGGATGGAGAGAATTTGGCTTTGGTCCAAAACATGGCTAGATGCATCTGCATTTGGCTCTGTGCCTTAAGATATAATATTCAAATGTGAGCTGTCCTTAATTTTTGTTTAAATAATCCTTCTTACTTTTTTTTTTTCTTCCTGGTGTGATTGCAGTGTTTGCAAGATGTTTTCCCCTCCTGTTATCAGAATTTTATTATTGTTAAATGCAAATTCATCTCTTTTTCCCCATGGAATTCAGAAGAGGTGAAACCCAGTGGGACTGTTTAGAAATTAAATGGGCCCCCTAGAAAATGCTCTTTCAGAACCTCTTAATATTTAATAAAGAATTGTACAATTTCTGTACTTTTCTTTAAATATCCTACAAAGTATAATGAAGAAGCATTTCTCTCATTTAAATTTTTTTTCTAAGAAGAGCTTTTATTACCTGTGAAATTCTAGAGGTCCTCTAGAGGTCTTCAAACAGCTTTAGCTGATACTGTTGTTGGTTAATAATTATGCATGTGCTATAGACAGTAAGGGCTTGGTACATATTTTCAGGGTGGACCTGGTGTGACTGCAGTGGGATTTGGGTTAAACCAGAGTAGACCCCTGCTTGCAAGAGTAACACATAAATCCTTTGTGCATGAAGCTTCCTGTGATTAAAGTAGGGCAGAATTTTGAGAAGTGGCCTAGTACCAAATTAGCTGTGAGTTAAGTCTTGTCTTGTACTTTTCCATTCATGCTGTCCTAAATTCAGAGACAGAAAGAGGGGAACAGGTCAATGGAGAGTGTGACCTTCAGCTGAGAAAACATTTGCTGTATTCTCAGTGCTTTAGTTGTTTTTATTAGTGCCCATAGTGCTGAGCAGCAGTACCAATTAAATTGGTGTAAATAGAGATTATAATCTGGTCAGGGATAACACAATTGCCAATAGGAGTATTTAATAAACAGGAGTGCCAGTATGTATAAAGCATCGCCAATGTGTTAAAGTTTAGTATTTCATAAGACAGCAGAGCATGGGGATTGCTTTAAGACAGAAAGCTGAAAAAACCCATTTCATTTATAAAGGAAATGTGTTTTAGTGTTATACACCCCAGCAGGCATTGAGGATAATCATTCAAAATCTGCTCTGCTTTGGTAATAAGCTGAAAGAGAGACAGGGCGGCATTTCCATATACACTGGGGGAGTTCTTAGTCCTTATAGGACTAAGGTCCTTATTCCTTATAGGAATAAGTTATTTTGGCTTTGTTTTGGTTTTTGGTTTTGGTTTTTTGGGGTTTTTCTTTTGTTTTGCTTTGGGGTTTTGGTGGTGGTGATGGTGGGGTTTTGTTTGTTTTTGTTTTGGTTTGGTTTTAATTTAAAAAATGCTGTCTTCTGTCTGGAGAGTAGTCCTATAAAGCTAGGTTTATTAATTTTTTCCAGACTTACATGAACTGTTATGTCAATAATGACAAATATGGGGACTTAATATACACACCATCTGATGGAGGAATTAAGTCTTCCTTAGCCACCTGATCCAACAACCTTGAATAAGGTATTTAAATCAGGTACAGTGAGTAATTGTAAGTCAAGTGCTTCAGTTGCTGAAGCAGTTAACAAAATAAGTTTTTGCTTATTATTAAATTAATTCCAGAGGCTGAATTGCTCACTGTCACTTCTCTATAGTTAACTGGTCCCCTACAATAACAAATGGGAGATTTTTAGCTTGTTGTCAGGGCAGGCAAGGTGGACTACCAGACTGCTGAATCAGAAGAGGTTTAGGTCTTACTAGGTGAATGTGAAAACTGCAGTTGGTGTCAATAAATGGTGATCTCCAAGATGTAACAAGGTGCAAAAAATTTCATCCTGTTACTTATGAAGGATCAGCTTTTACTGAAACTGACTCTAAAAAAATCACCCATTCTTGGCTTGGCATTTTGTCTTCCTCTTCTTTTGTCCCTATCTTCCTGTAATAGTACAAGACTTTTTTTCCCCCCTCAGCTATAATTGTGAATGATATTCAAATCTGGGAGATATGTAGTGACTGTGGATATATCATATTCAGCAGCGGAAAAAAAAAATGAGGAAGCAGAGTCCCAGAGAAACTATTTAAGAACTTTTCTGTAAAACTCTGGTCCTGGTTGCCATGTGGATTGCAGCTGACCAGCACTGGGAGGAGACCCAGCAAATCCAAGTAACAGTATCACAACTTACTGGGCATAATAGTATGTTCTCTGTTCCTATTTTCAAAAATGTTCCAGTAAAAAAAGAGCTTTACGTAAAGGTACTGTTAAGGGGACTTTTACCTTTCTTAAATGCCATAATGAAGGTCACTTAAAAATTGAAAAATGTAAGTGATATAACAGAGTTCTTTTGCACTGACCTTACCAAAAAAAAACCAAAAAACCAAAAAAAACCAAAAAAAAAAAAAAAACCAAAAAACAAAAAAACCAAAAAAAACCAAACCAAAACATGTTAGAAGTTGTTGATGAGGCCATAAAAAGAATTTCTTTCAAGAAAATTTACTGAACCTAGGGATGAAAAAAAAGCAAAGTAGATGTACCTTTGCTTGGAACAAAGCAGTCATACATTTATCTAATTAGAAGGGGAATACTGTGTTTCTCCTAATCTGACATTCTTCTCTTGATTTTCTTGATTTTCTTTTTACTAGAAGATTTCACAGCTAGGTATTGGTTCCTACTGACTCTATACATTTTATATCTGGCATGGTAGCTTCCATAAATGAACTATCACAAGTGTAACCTATTTTTTCATTTCAAGAAAAGATTTTTACTAGTAACTGCTACTCTCCCTTAACCACAAGTAAGAAGGTTGCTGGAAAACAGCATTAAAATAATACCACCTCTCTTAAGAAAAAGACAGTGGAGGGAGATCTAATTTGTATATACTGTTGTTAAATTCTAGAGCAGCACCAACGAGGTGTGAATCATCACCTGCTGACACTTGCTTCAACTGATGGCTGCAGAGCACAGGGTCTGTACGGTTAGACATTTCTTTCGGTGACAGAAAGCATAAAGATCAGAAAACAAAGTACTTGGTATGATTTGACCACTTGGGTATTGTCAGTTCTCCAGTGAGTGATATTTTGTGTGTCTACACCAAGAGGCTGTAGCTGCATATTATGGACATATGAGGCAGCTCTTCAGTTGCATGAAGCTTCTCATCTCACCAGCTGTGGCTCTCCTGTGGAAAGACATGGTGGTTCATCACAAGGCCAGAGCAATGAGGGCACTTTATCAGTTTACACTGAGATCCTGAAACTAAACTTAAGCAGAAATGCCTGTGAGAGCTGATCCCCTGGGCAGGGAGGTAGATTAAGTACCTCTTGTTGCTGCCTCCTGAAAGTCACGTGTGGATGTGCAGGTCCAGTGCCGCTGCAACCGATTGTCTCTGTTTGAGTCAATGGGTTGTTTATAAGCAACTGCTGATGTGCATGAGTTCATATTGATAAGTGAGTGTTATTTTGAAGTTTGACAAGAAGATGGCTGCGGGGAACTGTGACTTCTGAGTCTCTACCATGACAGTGTTGGGCGTAGTGCCTATGTTACACAGAGGCTAACATTTGCTCGTGCTGGCTGGCTGCCATTCTGATACAGGCTGTAAGGAGCTGCTTAAAGTAATATCCGAACAATGCAAGTGTAGTGCAACTTGCCTTATTAATTTTCACTAAGTGCAGAGGCTGAAATGCTTATCACTGTGCTTCAGTGCAGATGTTCTCTTTTCTGCTTGGGCTTATCATGTGTCTCTTGCCCAGCTGATGTCTGGGTGTTTCTCACAGCATCTTCTCCATCTCATCTCCTGTGCAGTTTCCTATTGTAATACCTATATAATACCTATGCCAAAAACTCCTTTCAGCTGCCCCTCTGCAGCAGTCAAACTCTTGTGAAAGCAACTCAAAGTCTTTCCATTATGTATTTGAGTGACTTCATTTTGGATCTCACGGATCACATATGCATATCACTGGATTGTGTTGTCTACCGCTAATTTTAAGTTATAGATTTTCACAGAAAGACATGAACTTCTATGGCTTGTGTTAGCTCTAACTTCACCTTTGGTGTGATGTGGTTGCTGGGAAGCAGATACAGTCTTTCAGCTGGCTGTTTTGGCACAGTTTTTTTCTGGAAAGGGTTTACAACTAGCTCATCACAAATATTTTGTGTCCATTTATCCATATCTTTAACTTTTCTCATTATAGCCTCTCACATGTTCAAGGATACATGCAGCTTTTTTTAGCCTTTCCACAGGAAGGAAGGAGTCTTTACTGTAACACTTCCCTTTCTTGGTGATTTGCTTTATCCTAAAGCTGTGGAAGACATTCCTTTCTGTCTTCATGCAGTGAAATCCTGAGAAGCTGTTTGGCCTGCAGCAAATGACACTTTCTATCGGAAGTCCCTCTGCAGTTTTAAGGGCTTGTTGAATCTTTAGACCATAGCAGAAGAGGCAATGCTCAATCCTTACAAAACAGCTTTTCAATTTTAGAACCCTATTCCAAAATTCCAGTTAAAGACAAACATGGAAAGTTCATTGTCAAACATATGTAATATAGCAGCCACAAAATTAGGTTAATGTAACAGAAATTATGTCCTTTCTGAATTAAAAAGACATCTGAAAAAGAAAAGCCATTTACTTCTCAGTGACAGCTTTAAAAAGTAAATCCTACGGACAACTTTAAAATTGTTTCTAAAAATATGATAGAGCAGTTTTTGGAGATCCCAAGAGCCTGCTCTAAAGGCTCTTTCTGTCCAGTTTCCTCCACTGGCCAGTATCAGATTACAGAGTTGTATCTCATTTTGTCTCCTGGTGTTCAACCCTTGCTCTATCACCCTCAAAGCGCACAGTAGCCAAAAATTCTCTGAAGCCTTTGATGCAAATAGGTTTTTTTGCTGTTTCCATCTCAAAAAAAAAAAAAAACAACCAACAAAGAAGCAAAACCAAGAACAAAAAAAAACCAACAACCAACCAAACAAAAAAAACCCAACCCAAAACACAAAAAACCCCCACAAGAAACCTCATCAAAATTCTAGTTTCTGCCTAGCACTTGTGAAAGCAATCTGATGGCAATGCTCAGTGTAAGAACCAGCCATATGGGCGTGGCAGAGGTCAAGGTGAAACACTGATGCTTACTTGTCATTTAAGAGAGCATAGAGCAGAGGAGTGATGCAGAGCTACACATCCTTGCAACAGCTGCACAGTGTACATACAAGTTAATTTTTTACTGGAATAGGAACACATTCAAGTCTTTGAATGCAGACCATTATTTTCACCTCA
Source organism: Rhipidura dahli (assembly GCA_013399225.1). Lineage (NCBI taxonomy): Eukaryota > Metazoa > Chordata > Aves > Passeriformes > Rhipiduridae > Rhipidura > Rhipidura dahli. The sequence goes on from VXAC01002040.1 coordinate 14,752, forward strand.
GTGAGCTCTTGCACCTACAAATAATAGATCAAAGAAAAGACCCATGTAATTTATGGGGAGTCTTTTGATATTTGGACACCCCAAATCAGCAAAATTAAAGGTATCTTTGTTATTGTATCTTGTGTGTTTGCTCCTTTTCCACACAACAAGGTTTTTGAAGGACAAAGATGGGATGATCAGACTATTTCTCTAGATCCTCTTTGGTAGCAGGAATTTTGAAAAGCTAAGAAACAAATTGTTGCAAGGGTGTACCTTTTCCTTGTTAACCATCTTCTGTATTCCAGCTTTCCAACATCAGTAACTCCAGAAAATACTTGCATTCCCAAAAGCAAAATCTATTCTGGCCTTTCTGTTATTTTTCCAAAGACCCGCGTATCATAACACATGCAGGGCTATAAAACGTTACTCACCTGAAGTCTATCTTAATTTAATTTAGTTCCTCCCTTCCCCCACTCACCTGCCCTAGAGTGGTGAGTGAGATACAACATATTAATCAATGCAAGTTTGCTGTAATGATCTGAAACAAGTATGGCAACATAGTTGAGAGATTGCAGTATAGTTGCAAATATACCTATGGAATGCATGCTTGAGGTCTCTGGCAGTACCTTGCTGGCTTTGGGACATTTGGAACTCTGTCAAAATGACCCAAGGTGGCAGGGAACAGCTAAAATCAATGAATATTCTAATGCTCATTCCTGTTAAGTGGGTAATTATTCATGAATTTCAGTGAGTTGGGGTACCAGGGAAGAAATGTGAATCCCAGATGACACAAAGCTAACTGTGTGGCCTCCTAAAGGACCTTCTGACCCATATGGAGATGTGATAGTTCCCATCCCCACAGGAGAGGACTCCTGCCCTAGTGGGAAATGTTTCTAAGATCTCTTATTTGTCTAAAATGACCACACAGCAGTTTGTCAAAACAGTGTTGACAGAATGCAGTTTTAACATAGGCAGTAGTCAAATGCTTGATAGGCTTGAGCTGGGGTCCTAGTTTGGAGTGTACACTGGCCCCAGTCTAGTCATCTGGCTCTGATTTTAAAACTGTTTTTTAACAGCCATTTAGAAAGCCATGGTCACACGCAGTTTTTACGTGTTATGGTACCTTTCTTCATAGTTGCCTGTGAACAACTGACAGTTAAAAATCTCTATATGGGATCTCATTAATTTAAAAATATCTTTTGGCTCAGAAACATGATCATAAAAATACTGTGTGCATGTTTCACACATTCAGTTTTGTTCCTTGCTAGTTTCTGTACTGTCTACATTATGCTAAAATCTTTCTTATAGCAAATTCTCTTATAAACTCAGCCTACCATTCAGGAGTGCAAATACCTTCATTTTTAGTCGTTAATCACCACTAGTGGTGAAAATGTAACAGTCCATATTTTCCCCTGCCACAACTTTTCATTCAAGGTTACATGTAACACTAAGTTAGGGTTAACACACTGGCCCATATATTTTGCAGTCCATTGTCAATGCTGCTTCTAAAAGGAAATAACCAAGCTCATTCTTTGTTGTTTTGTCTCTGCAGGGTAGACAAAGAACAGAAGCAACAATAGCAAAAATAAAGATTTGATGCCTAAGCAGATATTATTTAAAGGCAGTGACAAAATGTTTTCTAAATGGTTTTACTATCATTCATTGAGATTAATTCTCTTTATTCCAAATACTTATGATATTTTTGGATTTATGCATAATTTCTTGAAGATTCTGTGTTTTGTCTATTTTTGTTCCCAAAATAAATAATATGCAGTTTTGCCACGGGAAAAAATAATAAAATTCCCTAATAATTTTGTTAAACTGTTTACAGGTGCCAGTCATAAGTACGGACATGAATAAAGCAAAATAATAGTTGTGTAATATTAAAGAACCATAATACAAAATACAGCATGAATAAACTGAAACATCAAAGGGTCTTAAATGTAGTTCCAGTCATTTATTTCTTATGGTAACCTCTGGGTTGTGCATTATCTCCCCTGTTTTAATGATGCAGCAACCTGCTACAATTTTTTATTTTTTCAGTAGAGAGTAAATGTAGCTTTTTGGGGGAAAAGCATTCTGCTCCAAAGCAATGTCAAGAACTCTGTTCTTGATATATTACAAAAGGTAGTAAATTATGTGCTCTGTCATTTAATAGAGAGAAGTTTTTGATTCTGTAATATAAGCTGTAGTAAACTTTCTTTAGCATCTGTGTATATCTGTAGCCTCCCCACAGAAACTTGCTAGAATTCTTGACATTTAGCTTCAAGCACAATATTTACTCTGCACCATGCTTATCTCCATAAACATGGTGAGTGATCTGCATTTATCCAGGCTCCAGCTTCTGGTGACAGAGAAGGGTACAAGCAGCTGACACTGTGACCCTGAAATTGCTCTAGCCTTAGAGCAAACAAAGCCTTCTGCTGAACAGTTACAGAGTTTAGGAGAGGTTTTGGCTGTTCAGTAGAATTAGCTGTGACAGAGGGATGCTTCAGAGGATCCTGCCACCCTTCTTCCCCCTGCAGGCATGATTTCTGCTTCTTGAGGTTGAGGAAGGGGTGTGCAAAGCAAGTGCTTCAGCAGAACATATTCTTACAGAAATACCAGGCTAGACCATGAAAGCCCTGAAGACACCTTGACAATACAACTCCTGTGCTGCAGCAAAGTTATGCTTGTAATTGTAAAGAGCAAGGACTGAAGTAAAGTCAACCTGGCTTCACCAGAAATCCTAGAAATATCTTGCAGGCTTTCTCTAACATTGGTGTGTGCAGAGTACTGCCATGGAAAAGGCATGTCTTTGTTTTGATGAAATGCAGAGTGCTAAGAAAGTGATGTGTTTAGATACTATTTCCCATCTACTGCATCAGCAGTCCATTCTGTACCCATCCTGGAAGCTGCTCTGCTAGTAGACTGGCCCCTGATATGATGTCCAAAGTCCTTGCTCAATTATTTTTGCTCATTTGCTTGCCTCAGTACAGAGGCTGCTTTCTTGCAAAGTGCCTGCTGGCTCAAACATTTTCTGCTTTTTCTCTGGGTATGTTTGTATATATATGTGTGTGACAGATAAATAATTATGTGCTATCTCTGCAATCTAGAACCTGGTGATTTTCTCTGAAAGTCTATGTCAAATCACCAGGCACAGCTCTGTGGGGCCACGAAATAGATCTCCCTCAAAAATCAGTGTATCTCTTGTGTAAAGAGCTGAGTATAGAACCCATTAGCAAGCAAGAAGTTGTGTCATTCTGCTCAAGCGTTAACTTGTCCCTTCCCTCCAGGACAGTACCATGACCTAGGATCTGGGGGCAGCAAACATATCAAGGGGACATTTTCAGCCCAGCAGTTCATCCACAGGGCTGGAGAAAAGCCTTACACCAGGGGTCACCTGGGCTGCTCCGGGGGTGAGCTGCTCTTTGATGGCAGACACTTCTTCGGTGTCCTATTACCGATTTGTGAAGGTAGCTGGTTGCCTGGGTGGGGTTTCATTTGCATAAAAGCCTGGAGCTTTTTTTTTTTTTTTTNTGACAGCATTCAAATATGAGTGTCCTGCACCCCAGGATAATGACAAGGAGTGGAGGTAATTTTTAAGAATAAGCTGTATAAACATGGCAAAGTTATAGTTCTTGATGTAAAGAAAGTCACCAATTCACAAAGGGATTTCATTACCTCTATCCATTATACACACACAGTGAGTGATCGTGCTACTAACCATCTGTCATCTATTTCATTTGCATCATCAACACCTGCCCTGTTTATCTGCTACATTCTTTTCTTCTCTGAATTCTTACACTGCTTTAATAAAATACAGAAATGTTATTGTTAAAAACCAATTAATTTACAATGCTCCACAGAGATCGTATTACTTATATTTCAATTTAGCTTCTAATGACCTGCTTTCTTGCAAAATGACTTAATTCTGGTGTCAAAGATTAGTTATTAGACATTACCCTGATGCACCAGTCATGTACTGCTGAGACAGCCAAAGCAGCTCTAGGTGTCCCTAGTCATTAATCAGAACTCAGAGACATTTTCCTTATAACTCATTACAGAATCTGATTTCATCTGCCACTTTAACTCTTTGCTTTACTGAGTATTTTAAATCTACTTTTCTTTGTTGTTTTCACAGTTTGCACCTTCAGTGGGGAGAAAATAAGTGGAAGTCTAATTGCTTTGGAAAAAACCTGTTGTTGCTTGTATTTTCTGCTGGCCCTCTGCTGAGAAATTTGTTTAGTGTCTCAACTGTTATATGAATGGGGCCTAAAGAGCAGGACTTCTTGTTCCCTATATTGGTTTTGGGAGAAATGAACACAACTGTATTTTCCACACACTTATAGCACAGGATGTACATTTCTTGTGATGACAAGAGATGGTATAATAACAATAGAGCATGGGAGTGCCTTGAGAAGACAGCCATCAGTAACTGCCTCCTTCCTGGGCTTCACAAAAGGCATTATGAAGCAATTGGACAAATCCAGCAAATTCTTACAGCATCAGCTGCGTGTGTGAGCATTCAGTAGAACGGCTGGTTTTGCAGTTTACACGCTGATGTTTCATACACAAAATATTATGTGCAATCTAGGGTAGGGCCAAATTCTTCATTCTCACCATGTTCCAAGCAAGGGTTGGCTTTTCTTGCTCATAAACGAGTATAGCTTCTTCCTCCTTCACAAGTGCTGTAGCACTCTACTGAGAGTAACCCTATTTGTGAGGCATTTGCAGGCTGTGATTTGCAGACAGTAAGGATGGATTTGATTTTTGGAAAACAGTATAAAGCACTGTTCTGTGTCCTTGTTTGTAGATTCTGTGACACATAAGAGAAATACTTGCCATCACATTAAATCCCAGATCTTTAGAACATTTCAGCAACTAGGGCATATAAACTGCATATAAAAATGAATGGATTATATATAGAAATTAAAACTTTAAAATAATTTATGACAATTTAAGCTGTTGAACAATTAAATGCAGAGTATTTTTAAATGCATAACAAAATTAAAACTTCAGACTTATAAAAAGTCATTCATGGAGATAGCACAACTGGCAAATTTAATGTAGAAAAGGTTATTTCTTTTATTCACAGCCAAGTCTATATGCCACAGTACTACTTCCAATAAAATTTTATTTTTAGCATGTGTAAGGGGTGCAGTTGAGAGTGGGTGAAATTTTTTACTTTCCCAAAACATAGTCACTTCTGTCTGTCGAAAACTGAAAATATAACTAGTGCTATAAAAGGCAAATAATGTCTCATCTGACTTCTTGACAACTGCATACCATGCTGGAAGAATAAGAGATGCTCTTCATTTTCCTAAAGCACAGGAATTGGCTGTAGAGTGTAAGCTGATGAAACTTCAACAGCTGTCTTCTAAGAAGTAGGATTTTTTTTCACAATAGACTATCAAGGGACATGGGAATAGTACACCAGACTAACACTTAAACAACAGGCATTCTATGAAATGATCAAACTCAGCTATGAGGGCCTAAGAATAACCTCTGGATGGCAGAGGTGGGATATTGTTCTCCACATACTATGAATGCTAAAATAATACATAAAACATTTTGCTAGGTGAGTGTTCTATTTTTATAGTTTATAATATTTGCATATAAAATAAATCTGAAACACTAATATCCTAAATACTATGAGGATCAACCCTTTGGACAATGTAGTATGTCTCTTTGTATGAGCATCCTTGCCAGTGCTGTTTCCAAATGATATAGACTAATTGTTTCAATCAGACAAATAAATAATTCATATTTATAAATAGTTTCTACACAGGGTGATGGACCATGGTGGTAGGGTAGGAAACATCCAGCCAGAGTCTAAAATGTCTTCAGACATATTCCTAAAAAAATTCTGTTTCCAAATGGTGAAATGTTGTGCCTTCAACTCAGGCAGCACATCATCAGCATCCAGATCAGGAGTTATGCCAAACTACACGCAATCTAATATGGAAATGAGATGTTGGCCTTGATATTGTGTCATTCTTCTGAATGGGATCACCTGCACCCACATCTCCTAAGAGGAAATTTCAAACAGAGTTAGCCCCTTAAACCTTCTAATTAAAATGAGAAATCCCCAGGCTTCCATGACTCAGCCTCGGAAAAAGATTATTAGGAATTTAATAGGGAAAATATCGCATCTCAGACCATCTGTGACCCAGTGCTCTGTGAGAATTTAAAGAAAACTGGAGGGAGGAGGTGCACGCTCCAAAGCACACTCTAGAAGTATTTTGTTGGAGCTGCTATAAATCAACATAGTTAGAGTACAACCTTTTTCAGATTTAATTACTGTTACATAATTATTAGCAAAGCAGTCTCCTCTGAAACTGTAAAACTCATTATATCAGAAATCCCCAAGCTCCTGATGGAATTTATGAACTAGTTACTCTCTTCCTAGCTCTGGCAAAATGCAGTAAGATGCATTTGATTTTGTCTCCAGCAATAGTTTTAGTGTGGGGAGCTATTCTATTCTATTCTATTCTATTCTATTCTATTCTATTCTATTCTATTCTATTCTATTCTATTCTATTCTATTCTAGTCTAGTCTAGTCTAGTCTATTCTAGTCTATTCTATTCTATTCTAGTAATTTTTGTTTGGGGAATATTCTCTATTTGACTTTTTTAATTATAAAACATGTCCATTTTCATTTGCACACTTTTCTGCTCCTGGCATAGAATCTATACACAAGCACTCAGGGACAGATACTCTTTCCCCTTTGTTGAAAGGGATTCACATCTCATTTCCTCCATCACTCTAGTAGCTACTGATTGAACTAAAGTTTGGATTCCCTCATGGAGATGCCAAAGGACAAAAATTTTATTGTCTTTTCCCAGAGGTTTTGCTATGAATACACAGTTTCAAAACCTGTCAATAATGTGGACAAATTTCCACCACGGAAGGCTAGTTGGTGTCTGTATCAAGCAAGCCTGGGACCAGCCCCTTCCCTGGCCATTGTTGCCTGGTTAGAGACTTTTGCCAGCTGCCTCCTGGCTCCTCTGTAGGGCAAAGGAGAGACTGCAGAATGCCCCAGTTAACAGGCTGACCCCTTAATCCATGACATTGCTTCATAGACAGAAGCAGTGAGAGACATCTCAGAGAGCTGAGAGAACAAGTAATGGCTATGGCATTTGAGTCACATTATATCACAGCTGGTGGGACTGGACTGAGCAAGAAGCAAGGTGTCAGTCCAAAAAGATGAAAAAACTACAGCAATCCTCCCTTTCCCATTTCTTCCCTCAGTCAGGAAATTGCAACTCTTAGTGGAACTTGCACAAGCATATCAACCCTGGGATGTACTCCTAGAGCTAAGTGGGTCTTCAGTTTCCTGTGAGCTCATGGGGCATAAGTCTAGGAAAAGCACTGCAGTATGTTAAGGGATACCTCACAGGTAATCAGTGTTTTTGTGCCACAGCACAAAGCTGAAATTGTATTTACCTGTTGAAGTTGCTATGATAATACTGCCAGATGGAACAAGACCACCCTGTTTTTTCTTAGGCTGCATAAATTTGAGGCATCACACAGTAACTGGTCTTCTTGCATTTACCCACTCCAAATTATGATTTTGTCATTGTATTAGTTGACTTGAAAAATTGCAACTCTTATCCTGGTAATTTTATGTATGTCCAAAATTTCTCAGCTTGATCCAGTTTTTGTTATGTGTAGACTTAATTGTTGAGATAACATTTTTTCCAGGGTTTCAAGTAGTGCCTATCAAAAGTTGAGATACTGAGCTATACTGAGGATCCGGTATATTGGGATATTCACTTTCGCTCTGCATTTAATATAATTCAATAATCTTCATAGATATTTCTCTTGGTAGATATTACAGGTTGAAAAATAACAAGAAAGGAAATATAAATTAATGTTGCAAAACACCTTAATGTGATTTGTATCCTATATTTAATAGATGATATTGTTAGGGTTTGAAAGTTTTCCTTTTCTGTCCTTTTCTTTTCCCTTGAGGAATTTTTTCCCCATGTGTGCTGCTGGGGAACGAATAGCTGGGTACTTAAGAGAACAAAAGGAAAGGACCAAGGAGGCTACAGCCTGGCACCTGAGGGATGGGGGCACAGCTCGGCGGGCCGGGGCACTCAGCGTTTGGCACGAGGAGAGAGAGACTGCTGCCTGCTACCGTGTTGGTGAGGAGAACGCAACGCTGAGCCTCTGCTTTTCTGGCTGCCTTCCTTCTGCGGGAGAAGCCCCAGGATTCCCAAGCCCGCTCTTCCCTGCCCTGCTGGGAGTCGGGCTGTGGCCACCCTGCCTCTGCTGCTGCCCTGAGCCTGTGCTGCTCTGCAGCCACGCACACCCAGCCTGCCAAGAGCTCCCGGGATTCCTGCTGCAGCTCCGGACTCANAGAAGATTGCATTTTCCATTTCAGGAGAGGTTCCTGCCCTCCTTGACGGACACCTGTCTTTCAAACCAAGACAGATATACTTACAATACTTCAAAAGAGAGATTAAGGAAGTAAGCTAGAATGAATATGTGCCCTCTTTCCTATAAGAGGGCTCAAGGATCAGGATGTGCATTTCACATGGCACTAGCTGAAGTATAGTTTACTGCACTACATTTCTGATAGACAATATATGAATAGATGGTTTACAGAGGAAGAGAGAATGACAGAGAAAGCTTGAAACTGGATCTGAATGAAGGAGGAGTCAGTTTATATGTATTTTTTTTACATTTTATTTTCTTCCCTAGGAAAAAGTTGCTTGAAGTGTTCTGGAGAAGTATATCTTGAGGAGATCACAAGGAGAAATTACAGTAGTTAAGGAAAGAGGAATCTACAGTGTATTACTTGGTGGGCTGAAGAAGAAAATATGGTGTTTTAAACACAAGACAAAGACAGGACATGAAGAAATCCTAGTACTATCCATTAAGTTTATTTGAATTGCAGTGAGATCTGGATCTCACTGCTTATCTGAATAAATCTTCTTCTGAACCATCTCACCAGAAAATTGTACTGAGCTTATTTTCTTGGGCACATCCTTACTGTGTGAAAGATGGGCTCAGGAGGTTTATTGGCATGGAGGCAGAGAGCATTATTTGGGCAGTTATGTGGGCCACTGGGTAAGAGCATCAGACTGAGGTTTCAGACTCTTGAGCAAGTTACCATAGCTTAATGAATTCCTGTGTAGCAGCTGAGCTGTTGCAAATGTAGGGTAGCACATGCTAATTTAAACTATTTTCACTGGGGCTCAGCTGATGCATGGCAGCCATTAAGCCAAAGTAGCTCAGTCACATGTTTGAAATCTGATTTAAGGAACTGGGTTCAGCTTGCTTTAGGGGGTGGGTCATTAGGTTTTTGTTCAGTTTGTAACTTCTTGGGGCAGCCATTTTGTCTTGGGTTTTTGTGTGCATTTAAACTGTAGTAATGGTGCCAGCTCACAAATACAAAGTGTTCTGAGGGAAGTTTAAAAAAGGAGGGAATGTTCTAAGAGTAGGATGTTTGGATTTGTTATTGGGTAGAAGTGTGGAGAATGTTGAACTTTGGCAGAATTAAAGGCAAGTTTTTATGCCTATTCCTGTTAATACTTGAGTAAATCCAATATGTTTAATGGAGTTTTGCTGGTAGGAGTAAGGGCAGAATCTTGCCAAAGCGATCTAGCCTTCTATAGGTGAGCACACACAACTTCAACTGAGATTGATCACATTTCTTGGGAAGTGCTAAGGAAAGGGTAGAAAAATTGGGAAATGTGAATTTTATTTACCACTTGCTAACTCTGGGATTTTTGAAAGTATCAGGTGTCCCTGTCCTCTCAGGAGTGGTGAGTGAACAAATGTCTGGTTTTAATTTTTCCCTTTTGTTTTCTCCCTTGTTTGAAGGGAAGGTCTTCCCCATGGAAGCATTTTATTTTGTATTTGTGTGCTGATCATAACATGTGACACTCCAGACAGCTATTCTGCCCAGAGCTGAAAAACATCAAGCCATTCCTTTAGTACTACCAATACACATTTGTGTTATTTTTTCCCACAAAGTGATACTCTAAGCATTGTGCCAGTTCTCCAAGTGACAGATGCTTTTAGAGGTAAAAGAAAAGTATCAGCATTTACTGGTTACTATAACTATTTCCAAACAATTTAAGAATCACTAAATCCTAAAATATTTACATATGCATGTCAGTTACAGTACTCTGCTACTATTTACTAGACAGATTGACAAAATACATGTATCAGAGTTACAAATGCCATAATAATTACTCAAGGGAATCACTCTGTAATGAAAATTCAAAATAAAACTATGGTATTGTGTACAGTGATCAAATATTTTTTTGTGGTTATTCATTCTAAAGTCACCAGGGCTGTTCATATATCAAAATATTTGTTCCAAAAAATAATATCTTGTTGCAAAAATGATAGCTGTATTCTTAAAATAGCACTTATGGAAATTGCAAGGGACAATGCTTCTCACATCCTCACAGTCTGTTTCTTGTTTTGCTCCTCCTGCTACAAAGGACTTGAAGACAATAAACTCACAAACTTCAACAAAAGTCATCTGACATCAGTGCTGTGTGCATTTACAGTGGATGATAACATGGAACAGCAGAGCAAGATTTGAAGCCCTGGGTTTAGGGGGTCCTCCCTTTTAAATATATGCAGCCTTTGCCTAGTTATTCATCAGACTAAATATTTTCCAAAGAGCTGTGCTAGTCCCCTCAGCTACAGCTTCTGGGCTGGCAGAAGCAGCTGTCTCTTACCATTATGCCTGGAGGAAGCGGTGGCATTTGCCAGCAACTCCCTTTGTGTCAAACTCATTTTCTACATCCTCTTATTTCATTTGCATAGTCAACTGGTCCTTATGCCTCAAGAAAATTAGGAGAGCATCTGAGGAGTAAGTTGTTAGGAATGGAGGTACGTGAACAGACCTCATTATATTCCCAACAGATCTGCCAGCTCACGAGAACATAACACACCAGAGAGAGACTCTCTGTACTAACAGTTGACAGTACTAAAATAAAGAAGGCAGCTCCCCCGCTCCCTCCCATTTCAGGAAATCACTGTGTAAATGCAGTGAAATATATCTGTGAGCCCTCTTTTCACTGTGAGGCCCTTCTGGTGGACAGGCCTTATTGATGTCAGGAGTGCTGGAAAGAGTAAGAATTAAGTTATATTGGGCTGCCTGCTTCTATTTTCTTCCCTCCATCTGTCTCACTTCTTTCACAGTAATTTAGTCTGGGGTTGTCCCAAAAGTGTAGGTTAGAAATTAGTCAAAATAACCTGAAATCCTAGAATAGTCTAGATCAGAGACTTGTTTTATTGAGCCCCTTCACAATCAGGGCTTCAGCATTGTTAGTGCTTTGACATCTGATGCTTTTTCCTTGTCTGTGGCTAGCCTGGCTGCATGGTATGCTGATGCCTTTGCTGTGCATGACTGGTCTGGCCAAGATATTTTCCAGGAGAGCGGCTGTGCTGACAACAACAACTCTGAACCACCAACAGCTAATGATGCCTCAGCCATGTCTCTGATAAACAGTCATCAAGAACCTCTTTCTCATTCTTCTTGAGTAGCTCTGTGGACATTTGATAAGCCTGACCTCCTAATTCGGGTTGTGCTCGTGCCTTTGATAGGTATTTCCAGGCTGCTGCTTGATGTAGTATGGTCTCAGAATGTGGAAGCCTTTTTGTTCCTGCCCCATCCCCATGCCTTTTTATTCTCAGTTTTAATATAACTGGGGTTGTGCTGGATGTGGTTTCCCAGCTATAAGTGAAATCCAGGCACAGATGAACAGTGCCAAACCAAAACTAATGCTGACTTACTGAGCAAGCGTCAGTTGTAAATAGTGTTAATGAAAAAAAGGTAATTCTGTGGCCTATGGTTTTGGCCTTATTTACTGTTGGTGTTGATCACCATGCCACAGCTGGTGGCACTTTAAAGAAAAAGAGAAACCATGCTGGGAATCTGATAATTTTATCAACAAAGCTGATCAGAAAACTTCTAATGAAGCAAAAATGCTTTGAAATACCTTGCTTTGGTTATACGATATACTTAGTTGAATGGGTTTTTTCAAGAAGGAGAAAGAGGGAAGGAATAAATAATATTGCAACCCATGCAAGCTTGCAATCCATTGAATAGAACTGTGGCATGGGATGCCGGTGTTCATGGCCTGCTCTTATTTGGACAGGACCTGGGTTATTGCTCTTGCTCTTAGTCAGGTAATCCACCAATCAGACTTGAATCTAGGGGCATATATCCTCTGTAATCACTCTTCAGCAAGCTTTCTTAAGTAACAATGAGCTCTGTGTTGCTGGAATTTGGTGTGGTTGAAGAGGGTAAGAGAGCCGACTTTGAAAAGACACTCTTGCTCATTCAGACATGACAATGCATGTCATGAATCCTTGTTCTGCAACAAGGTTACTGAAAATGAAATGTATGGGCAGCACATTGTCTTTATCTAGTCAATGTGTTCACACTAATCACAGTGCACGCACAGCTCTGGGTACATTATGCAAAAACTCAGCAGTAGATCACTTACAGGTGATCTATATATCCTCGTCAAAATTTAGGTTCTTTGGTTGTTAATAAGTTTTGGAGACTTTTTTTAAAAAAAGTAAAGTAAAAACTTTGTAAAGTATATGTTGTAACAGCCTATCATATTTTGGTCCTGTTGTCTCTAAAAGAGATATCAGATGCTCAGTGCTTTTAAAAAAAATGTGCCTTCATGGTTAGGAGGATGAAATGGTCATAGCAGCTCTGGCTATAGATGCCTTTTTATGATAAGCACTGGTTATATCTGCAGTTCTGTGAATGAATGTAGATATTCCTTGCTCTTAGGCAGGATATGATAATCCCAAGTGGTGTTACTGGTTTGGACTTTTTGGACTGTTGTGCCCGTGTAGGAACCATCTTGAACAGCTTTTCTCCAAGTAAGCACAAGCTGAGTTCGTATGCCTACAGACCATTCAGCAAATGAGCCTCTGTAGTGACCAGGAAACCTAAAATTGAAGCCATATGGAAACTTACTGTGCATATTAAATTGCATGCAGCAGTGTTAACAACATTTTGATTTGTGGCTGCAAGTAATAAATGAATTACATTAATTTTGTAGCTGCAAGCTAATTTATCCAGAATTACTTTTTAATAACCAGCATCATGTTCACTGGCAAGATTTAAATACATTTAGGAAAAAGTCTGAAGACTTTTCTTTTAAAAAAATAAATGCTAGATTATAATTTGAGACTGACTTTATTCTGTAATTCTCTAGATATTTAAAAGTAAATTGTCACAGAGCAATGGAGTGAACTGGAGATGAGATTACCTCTATGTGATGCAGGAACTGGGGCAAATCACAGATGAAATGGACAAACCAAGCAAAGACTTTGTTTTGTCTACTACTACCTTCACATATACTGGCCTGAAGAAGAGAAGGGGCAAGTATAAAACTGATCTAGGATATCCGAGCAGAGGTATCTGTCCTTGAGTGCAGTCCTTCCTTGGCAATAACTTATCATTTTTGGAGTAGAAATTTCTACCCAGACAACTTGTTGGTGACTGTAAAAAGGCAGAGGATGTTAGTGAGTGTATGCTTGTAGTTTGGGACTGCTAGAAATGTGTGCGGTCCCATAAGAGAAGGTCACACCTTCTCTTCTGCCTTGGTTCATTACTAACATATTTAATATATTAAAACTGATTCTGTAGTGTTATTTGTGCCTGGAAGAATGTTAAATTTGAAGGGAGGACACATCCCAACACATGGATAGCGAAGAGAATTAAGGGAATATCCCCACACTGTCAGTGAGATATTGCACTCAAGCAGTATGTACCGTTAATCTCTCATGGAGGCCACTAGGCATATCTTAAATGAACCACTGAAGAGCTTTTCCACAAGGCTGTGCCTGTGGTAGAGACCATTACTCACAGCAGAGTCACCATTTTACAGCATGTGCTGACATCTGTGTGAGTACCTGAGGGTACAGGGAACCCATGATTAAGTAAGATGTGGATGTATGGTACAGCATCACAATCTCCTCTAGGACATCTTTTGCAGGCTCAGCTGTCTGAGGTGGCTGTTAATCCAGCACGAAGGCTGGCGTAGCTGTTATGGGGTAGATGACCTGCCACGTGAAGCAACCAACCCATTCCAAATGGGCATAGACAGAGTTGTATTTGGGACATACTTATTGTCCAGGCAAAGCAGACTGGCACTCCAGCTCACATATAATGTGCCTGTCTCTGAGGAGGTACTTAGCTGAATTTGTTGTGACCACCAACTTGCTTTTTCCTTGCAGAAGTCAAGTACTTCCTTGCTGGCAGTGCAGAGGGGGGGTCAATGCCAGTTCGCCTTGATACAGGACAAAAGCACTCTGAGTTCCTTCAGCAGGCAAGCTGGAGACCTCAAGGAGAGCAGCACGGGCACCCAGGCACCCTGCTGGGATTTTACCATCATCACCTTTCCCAAGGTGGCTCCTGACCGGCTGGTGCCGCTGCCACTTCTGGCCTCAGCAGTGTGGGAAGCAGCACTGGAGGGCTGGCCTGGGGCTGGCCTGGGGCTGGCCTGGGGCTGGACTGCAGGACAGCGGGGTGTAAACATGGGCAGGAGGGAACTCCCAACAGGAAGGGGAGGGGCCCATGGGGGCACGCACTGCCCCAAGGGGATGATTCAATGCAGGGACACGCAGTGACACAGTGGGCAGAGCTGGGGAGGGGTTCCCGTGGGTGTGGGCAGATTCAAAGAAGAAGGCAAGATGGCCTGTCCAGCCACACGGTCTGTGCTATTTTGAAAACCTGCTCGGGTCAACACAGCTGGACACTGGGGTGCCAGGAGAGGGGGTTACGGGGCATCCTGGAGTGGATGATCAGTCCCCTCTGATCAGTCCTCTCTGCACTGCGTGGTGGCTTGCACTTTCCGATCCCTCCCTGGGGGTCAGGGTTGGAGGGGAGAAACAAAGGGACTCCCCAGCACTGCCAACTCAGTCTCCAGATTCTTAACCAATTTGTAAGTAACAACTAACAAAGAGAAAAACCTTGCAACTGAGGCACCTCCACTTTGTCTGAGAAGGGTTAACTTCTCTCCCACTTTGTCCCAGAACCCAAGAGACTCTACAGAAGCTTTAAAAACACCCAGGAAAAACTCAAACAGCCAATGGACAAAACATTTCAAATTTCTCTTAGAAAAAGGGAATTTTCCTGCCTTAAGGTTATTCTTAATTTTAGAGTATACCTCCTTTTGGGGAAGAGCTAATTTTCTACCCATCCTTCCCCAGAAAACTCTTCCCATCACTGAGAGGAAAAGGTAAAACAAAAAGCTGCAGAAAGAGACCCAAACGAAGTGCCACTTACACAACTCCAGGTCTCTGGGGGTCAAATAAAACTCTCAGCATGGTCCTCCGGTGTTCAGCTAGTCTTCCTGTCCTGGAGGGGTCCCAGCTGCCCTTCCAGACAGACCTAATAAACCTCAACACTTCCTCACCTGTGTTTCTGCTGGGTGCTGCAGTGCGTGTTGCACTGAATGATTCTAACCTCTAGGAAAGCTGTTGGCGTACTCCTGGTGGTGCCTGTTCACATCCTGCATCACTCATAATGTTAGGGCTGTGTTTCTGTGGCTGCAATATTTGTCATTCTGATTTCTGGGCTTAGTTATTTTAGCATTATCCTATAGTGAGAGTGTGAGATTAGGCACCGGGACAAGTTTGTCCATTTAGCTAAGCTTCACTTATTTAATCGAATAAGGACGAAACTGAGAGTGTAGTAAGAATATGAATACATGAAACTTAGAAGTTGTGAGAACATGGTGGTTTTGGCTAATTTGAATCCATGGGCTGAAAATCTCTGTATCCAAACACCTGTGGCTGTATTACTGAGTGGCTATTTACTCACTGTCTTACCGCATTCATAAATTTTCTGGCATTTTGGCATCAAAATAATTATAACTACACACAATTCAAATGGTTTTCCCCACTTTTTGATGGAAACCTGCAAAATCTGTCCCAATGGGTGTAGGTGTGTAAAGTGATGGGTCTGAATTTAAACGGCTATTGTGGGGAAAATATTTACTTTTCTAGTTATGCCTGTTAGCAAGACAAACATGCTAAGCACAAGAACAGCTCTCCTTGTAAATCCAGAAGGAAAGGGCTTTTCATTGTGGCTGATATGAACTCTCCTCTAGAATTTGGGACTGCAACCTCAATTGCTTAATTATTGAAATTAGCAGGAGTGCTGCTTCTGGTGTTCTCAATGTCTTGGCAATGCTTTTCTTTCCTACGGGCACTTCTCTTGGTGCGGGGCAAATATCCACTAGCATTCATGTGGGCCTCTCCCTGGATTCTGAGGAGGATCCTGTCAGAGTCTCTTTGTTTGCAAGCTGTCTGCCCAACAGAAATGTCATTTCAGTTGCATCTAAGCATGATGCATCTGCTCATGTGTCTGTAAATAAATAACATCATGGATAAGGCTATGCTTATCTTCCCATGTGATTTCGACTCCAATCTGGTATCTGCTGAATTCCAACAGAACAAGAGTGGACCCAAGTCCTAATATTCCTGCTTTTAGGATTACAAAATTTACGATGTAATCTGTGGTTTAGCCTGTATTCTCTATCTGTACAAGGACCTCCAATACAGCTGATTATTAGAATTTGCATTTGCAAACAGAATTTCCAAGCACTTCAGAATTAATAACATTTTACATGTGAGCATACTTATAGATCAGGAGATGTCATCAGTTTCAAAAATACTATTTCGCATACTAATCAACTCCGATAAAAAAAATACTGAGGCGGGGAAACCCTCAGACCTGCTTAGCCATGTTCTACAGCAGTGCAAAAAACCCAAGTAGCAGAAAGTACAATGTTCACAAGACTGGGGTGTGGATGAGAACATACTGAATATCCTATAAAAATGAACAACCATAAGTGTCAACTTTTTTCCAGCAATTTTTTTTTTTAACCTCCTGAAGTAGTGCAGATTTTCAGCTACAACCAGGTATGTTCTACATACATGGTGTAGAATTAAATCATGCAAGAATAGAATTAAATACTGCAAGCAATGCAGTTACAGGGATGAATGTGTAAGTCTAAGGAGCAAGCGACAAGGAAACAGTCAAAAGAAAATGGTGTTTTGGGAGAGTAGGGGGAGGAAATCTCTTTACCATTCTGTAACAACCTTTGCAGCTGTTCCCAATTCAAGCCCAGTTGTGAGTCATAGGGACTCCACATTGTAGGCATTACAAAAAAAAAAAAAAAATAGAAAAAGAGAAAAAAGAAAATAAATTAAACCTTTCCCCCCAGAGCTCTTTTGCTTGCAAATTTGTCTTTCCCTTTTCCTCGGTCATTCTTGCACATCCTCTGAGATGAGGGAGAAAGCTCTGCAGGAAAATATGCCATCCTTTGGGCATAGCATAGAAGAATTTTGTGAGATGACTTGCTCTGGTCTAATTGTGTGGTGGAGAAGGTTCGGGAGTGTGATTCTGCATGGCAGCCCTGTGTATGGTAGTAAGATTTGTATCAGTGAGATAGGACAGGTCTGCCCTTGAGATTCTGCATTGGCACAGTGCCAGCTGTTCACCACACTGATCTGTGTCTCTCCAGAGGAAAATCAAAACCTGCTGCCATGGTTCAGCTCTGGGTCAGACCCACAGCCAGAATACTGAGGGTTGGGTTTTTTGTCTGTTTCTTTTTAAATTCGAAAATTGCTAAAATTTTGTAAGAGAAGCTTCTTTCCTGACAATTCAGCCTAAAGCAGCACCGTATTTGCTACTTGTACATTAAAGGCTGCAGGATTTTGGTACCAGGATTAAACCTGCTTTGACCTTGTGACCGTAAAATATAACCAAAGTTAAGCTAGATTCACAATCTGATAAATAAAAACATGCAAAGACTTTTTCGTTTTGCTTTTGCAAGGAAAGATTGTACCATGTATTACACTGGGATTTCATTCATCTTTACTGACGGCATTTCACTTAATTGCTGCCATTTGAGAGCCCTATAGGCAAGGCAGAGACAGAAGAATAAAGTAGGGGTAAAACTGGGAGAGGGAATTGATAGTATAGAAAAAAATTCCCATCATGTTTGCACTTGTGCAATCTCCATACATTTTAAAAGTCTTTGTAGAAATAGCTATGAAATTTTAAAATGCTGTCAGTCCCAAAGGGAGTATAGTCAGGATGTGCCCTAAAACAAGTGTATCCATACTGAAATTCAGAGAAAGTTTGAGATCTCCACTGAGGTCTGGCAAAGCAGTGGCTGCCCTTCCCTCTCACTTTGTAGTCTCACTGGGATTTGTAGGACTGGGGCTTGGGCCACTGGTTTTAAATTGTACTCTGGATGAGGTTTTTCTTGGCATGGGGTTCAGAGGTACAGCCTAGCACTACTCAGTGTATCCTACTCTGTGATTACTGATGAGTCCAGTGTTGCAAAGGAAAGAGGGCTACCATTAGAGTACACTGTTATGCCTCCTGGTCCTTTTTCCAATTCAGGCACATCCCTGTCTCCAGGAAGACTGGAACATTATGTTTAGTTTATTTTCCAGCACTTCTATTAGTAAAAAAAAAAAAAAAAAAGAAAAAATTCCTTGCCCTCTTCTGACACATTTTGACAACTTTTTTTATGCTCTTATGTTAAAAAATGTGTATTAGGTCTGATGGATGATTACTCTGAACCAGTACAGCCATTCTTAAAAAGTTAGTGTGTTTCTGATACCGTAAAAACACACAGTGCTTTTTTAAAAATCACACTAAAATGTTACTCTGCGAAATAAATGGCAAAGGGTTCCACTGTGTAACAAAGCCATATGAAATAGCTCTTCTTCTGCTAGCTTTGGGGTTCCTATCTCTAAAACTGACCGAAGGATTCAGTATTTTTGTGCTAAAGGAACAATAGAAATCTCTCACCTAATTTTTCTGAAGCAGTTGGTCTTTTACATAATTCTATTCTCAAGAAATTGAAGGCAGTTAAGAGGAGAACAAGACATACAGAAATGAGCAGTTTTGTTTTGCTGTATGAAAGGGGTTGAAAGGAGACAAACCTCAAAAAGTGGAGATAATGGGTAAGAAACACATTGGCTTTTATTCCTGTGATTCTAAAGGACCAGACCTTTATTAGAACTCAGACCTGTTCCCTAAAATAGGGCATCTTCAAAGGATTTTATGAATCATGTCAGAGCTTGGAGCACTTTTTTATTCTGTGACTGGCCAGCAAAGGAGCAGAGAAATGTTTGTTGTGTGCATGAAAGAAGGTATGCAAGGGAGTCTGCTCTCAAGGGAATTTCCTACCTTCAGATCTCTAAATAATCCATACCCTCCTAGAAAGAGAATGTGGGAGGTTTTTATGCCATCTCAGTATTTTTCTATTACTTGTTCCATTATTTATTGTGGAGTGACTTTCCAACTTGCAATGCCCTGAGCAAGCGTAGTTCTCGCCTTGAGCTACCAGAGGGGGAATCTGGCTGCAAACTGCCTCCCCATCTGTCGTGGAGTGAGCGAGAAAGATCTGAACTGGCAGGGATTTTTTTTTTCCCTTTTCCCTTTGTCTCTGCTGCCAGAAGGGGAAACGGGAACTGGCCCATGAGTTATTGAGTTAATATAGGGCCACAGAGTTGGAGACCCCCAGGTCACAGAGCCTGAAGACGGAACACCCCTTGGGTTCCTGCTGGATGTATTGTGGTAGACATTTCCTTCCCGTGGTGCAAGCTGCCTCCTCACACCATTCTTGGCTTATGCAAAGACCCTCCCCCAGTGCAGGGAGGCTGCTCTGAAGTACTTGGTGGACTTTCAGCCTGCTAGAAGAGGCTTGGTTAGATAAGTTTGCTGCCATTGCTCGGGGGGAAGGGGTGGGGGGGTATTTGCCCCCCTCCCCACCCCCCCAAATGATTCCCTGTTTCTCGGACCTCTTGCGTGCAGCTCCTTGTTATATATTATTATTTCTCAGTGTGTGTGAATCTGTGCCCAAGATTGCATACTTTTGCCTCATTGACTGGTTTCTTCCCCCTTCTCTCTCCCATCACCTTTCCATGCCTTGCTGAATATCAGCTAAATCTGAGTAGCAGCACACACAATCTATTTTAGAGTCTTCTTTTTTATCAAATCCCTCCCATATTCAAGTGCAGAACACCTAGGGATGCTTTTGAGTTGACAGTCATCACCATCACCTTTCATCCAAGGCGGAAAACAGCTGACTGTACCTTCCATGGTTCCTGACCCCGAGGAAATGGGGGATGATCCTGAGCCAAGCCCCAGAAATTTGGCCCAAGACTCTGCTCCAAAAGACTCATTTTGGTCTCATGTTTGTGCCTAGAGAGGATATTGAATGAACAAAATCTCATGATTGTCCCTCTACCTCTGCAAACCTGAAAGCATTTAGACCCCGATACAAACTTTGGAACGTGTTCCCCGCCTCTGTCGGGGGAAGCCTGGCCTTACTTAGAAGAGATGAATGTCAGGCTGTGGTTGTCCTGAGGGAGTTGCAATGCTTGACAGGGCAGACTGCTTACAACAAGTCTTGCTTGTGACATTAGTCAAATTATCAGGAGAAATTGGCCCATCCCCTCTTTGTCCAGCTGTGTACTCAAGTGAGGCTCTGAGATTGATGTGTCATTAACAAACTGTGACCCAGACTGTGATTCAGCCAGGGGTTTCCAACGTGCATGTGGAATTTGCATGTTTTATACAGCTTTTAAAAAAGTATTCCCTCCTCATTCAGAGCAGAGTACTTTTGCTTGTCAGATTGCTGCTGTTTATCCATCACAATAAAGAGGTCTTGCTCATTCAGAGGTTTAAAGACTGCTGGCTTTTAGATCAATGGTTCGTTCATTTTATCACTTGTGAGCGGACGGATAAATAGCTCTCTCTGGTTAGAAAACAACTGAGGTTCAGCTAAGCTCAAGTCTTTTAAAGCCTGTGGGACCATGCAGACCTCTGACTGTGCAGCTGCTGAACTAGTGTGGGTTGCAGACAGATCTGTAGTTTACTCGTGCTGTTTTTTCGTCAACACCAACTTTAGTAATGTCCAGGAAATCGTTTTCTCTGAAGTTCTTATTGTTCTCATGCTCCTACCACTCCCCCATCTCAGTATTTTTCTATTACTTAGCCAGAGCTGGAGGAGCAGCTCGTGTCCTATGTGTCAGCTCAGGACCCTTCCTCATATGAAATTTGGCATTTGACTGAGATATAAAGTTACCTTCTCCCCATAACCTGTGTTTCATTTAGTACACAGGTATTTATGTGGTATTTTGAATCTACTGCATTGCTGATACATCCTTCTGAAAATAGCATGAGGTTCACCCTGATAATTCTCAACTTCCAGCCCCAGGCTTGAGCATTTTGGGTTTCCTGGGAAGAAAGGTGTGTAGGCAACACCGAAGGCAGCTGTATACTGTGAAATAATAAGTATCAGACAAAATACAGTATCACATCTAATAGATGTATTTTAAAATTGGAAACATCTATCTTTAATTGCATTTTAAGTACGTAGTGAGAAACCACAATCATACATTTTTTTAACAAACCTTTACATCTGAAGTCATAATCATACAAATAAAAAGTGCTGATAATATATGGTCAAAATAACTCAGGCAAATTTTTGACAACATCTTCTAAATATGATCATGTGGCCCCTGTCAGCAACACTCTAAAGTCAGGCTGAATAATGTCAGTGACAATCACTGTTTTTCCTTAGCTTACCAAAAATTAACAACCCAAAAACGATTTTGTTTTTTTTTTTTGTTCATTTGCCTTTTTAAATTTGCATAGCTTTCAGTATTGCTGCCCCCTCACCTCTGCATATTTGAAGCCCATCTCAGTTCTGTATAATTACTTTAAAGTTCTTAAATTTTTTAATCCAGTTCTCCTTGAATACATAATATATAGTTTCTACCAATTATAAATACATAATTTTTATTAATCTGATTTCAATAACATGCATTTGTATAATTACTATACAATCAAAATAGACATTGACTTTACGCAGTGTGTATGCTTTTCTTTCAGTAATATTCTTTAGACACACTGCTCAACAAATCAAACAAATAGAGAAATAAAAAGTTAAAAAGGAGGGAGAAAACCTCTGGGAGGAAACATTCTCACAGTGATTACAGACAAAAAAAATACTTATCAGAAAAAGGGTTTATTAATACATAGAAAATCCTCACAATAGTTGAAACACGGTTTAGGAACTAGTAAACATTTTAAATAGAATTGTGCCAATTACGCAGTGCCCAAGCATCTGCTTGCTCTTAATTAGATAGAGAGGTGAATGACCACTGTTTATTTTCATTTTCCTCATTAATTATGAAAAACTGCATTCAATTCATCTTGCATGGTGAGAGACTGGCTGCGCAGATGTAAGTCATAAGGGAAGTGGCTCTCTGTAGGCAACCTGAACATCGAGCTCTGCCCAAGGGGACCCCTGGGTGGCACTGCACAGTAATGCATGCCGTAATTGTAATTTTTGCCATAGTCCAAGCTTTCCTCTTGCTTCAGGGAAAATATCCCATTATAGTTAATTGGGGGAGGACTTAAGGGACCTTCAAACTGTGGGCTGGCACACTCAGGGGAAGTGCTTTCATAGAAGGACTCGTAAGCGCTGCAGTAATTGTATGGTTTCACGGACTTAGAATTGTCAAGAGTCCCGTGCCCTGGGGGGGTGCCAAGCTCCGGGCTGTGGTAGGGAGGGTAGAAGGTGGAGTAGGGTGTGCGGGTATGATGGGCGCCTTCACCTGCCTGGCCCATTAGGAAGCTTCTGGCATTCAGCTGCAGGCATCCTGCCACCAAGTTTGTAGTTGGCTGGGACAGACCCTTGCACAAGTTTTGGACAAAGGTGAGCAGGTCAGGTCTCTTGCCAATTCGCAGTATTTCAGAAAGAGCCCAAATGTAGTTCTTGGCTAGTCTTAAAGTTTCTATTTTAGACAGTTTTTGTGTTTTAGAATAACAAGGGACCACTTTCCTTAAATTGTCCAGAGCGTCGTTAAGGCCGTGCATACGGTTCCTCTCTCTAGCATTGGCTTCTTGACGCCTGAATTTAATCCTTTCCATCCTTATCTTGCTCGTTTTTTTTTTCCTAAGGCCCCTTCGCCTTGGCAAGCCATTCTCATCCTCCTCTTCTCTCTCTTCTTCCTCCTCTTCTTTTTCTGTGTCTTCTCCAGGAGATCTTTTAATATTCTTTCCTCGGAGGATGATCTGCTTTGAAAAGCTTTCTGGGTTCTTCATTTGCTTTTGGTCATCACTTTCTCTGGGAAACTTTCTACACATCTGGGATTCTGGCATTACAACAGACTCATCAAATGGTAGTGTTAACATGGTTCTATAATTTTAAGTTACCTGAAAGAATGCCAGCACAATGTTTAAATATTTCCATTTTCAAAGTTTCCCGACTCACACAGACAGCCTCATGCACCTTACTTCTTGTGTCTGTGCATGAGCTCTCTGTATATGAGAGAGTATGTGTGTGTGTGTGTGTGTATACAAATGCCCAATCTATATTTTTTGAATAAAATGGCAGTTGCAAATGCCCACTTTTTAAAAGATAATGGCTGTTGAGAATTTCAAAATCACTTGAAACATTTTACCCTGAGACTAAAAAGCCACATTTCTCACAGATAAATATAGAGTAAATAGATATTTTAAATGTACAGTCAGCTCCCTGCTCATTTATTTTATTTTTAAACAAACCCTTCAAACTCTCACCATCATGGAATTCAAAGAAATGCAAAACGTGATAAAGCAATACAGTAATTTCATTAATCCAAATTCCCCCAGGTGAAAAAATGAGGAGACCAAGTGCAGTTTTAAAATTGAAAAAGTGCCATATCTCTATTACCCGATGGTGAATATTTTAGAAGCACTTTTTGACTTATACTTCAAAATTGTGGGTTTTTTTCCCCTCCACATTTCTTCCTTTATGTATCAATATATTAAACTTTAGTAAGTTACAGTGGCTGAGAAGAAAAAAATAATGGAATATACCCCCCCAAATCACTCAGCTAGTAATATAATTCAAAACAAAGCATTTTCCTAATTATTTGTATTAGAATCACATAATAATTATTTCATATTAAGACAAAAATCAGAATGATTTAACCCTAAATGTATTCAGATTAGAGTTAGGAAATAAAATCCCCTACCTTTTTCCCCCCCTTTTTCAAGCAAAAATTCTAATTGATATTATCTGTTTAGCTGGAATCAACTTATTTGCTTTTTTTCTTGTCCTTTTCTCCTTTTTTTTTTTTTCTTTTTCCCCATCAATTGTTGGGGGGGGGGGGGGGGGAGAGGTGAAAAATTCCCTGCACGCTATAGCAGTGTTTATGTTCTGCGAGGCTCAGATGTCTTCCTCCAGCTCTTAGCTGACAGGAGCAGTCTGTAGATTCTGACTGTAATCCTGCACGTGTGCTCAGAATCCAGCCTGGAATGGAAAAATCATTTCCTTTTCCCAATCCCTTTGCTTTTGTTTGCAGTTTGGGAGCAGCAAGAGCTTGTATCCCATGGACTTCAAAGAGACAAGCAAAGCAAATGCAGGGACTTTTTAACAGAACAAAATTAAACAAAAACCCCAGTCAAAGACTAATTCTATCAGTATTGTCCACACACTTGCAGTATTACAAAAAAGCAATGAAAGTTTGTAATTGCATCAGAAGAATAAAATGTTAGGAGTTATTAGACAGTAAATAGCATACATAAAATACAAGACAATGTTACTGTATCTTTAAACACTTGCATGCACACCCAACACCAACTGAAATATATCTTTATTTGTATTACCTTATCTTTTTATTTCATTCAACAATCAGTTTTTCATTTTTTGCCTTCCAAATCTTTTCAGTCTGAATGCCGCATCGTCTCCTGGAGTCTAGATCTGTGTATATCTGCACTATCTCATTGATCTCTAAAAAGTGACATTGATGCCAACTGCCAGAGCTGGTACCCATGCCATCTGCTAGTGACGTCACGGGGCAGAGAAAACCACGTGAGCCTTTCTCCTGGGACCTTCATTCTGCACTGATCATCTGGCATCCCTCTAAGTGGGTACCAGCATTCATGTATCAACACAGAAGGTTAGACTGATAGAAAAAAAAAAAAAAAAAGGAAAAAAAATCTGCACCAGCATTTCACATACAGTAGGTGCATTTCCACTGTAGTTGCTTCTTTTTAGCAGTCTAGCTTCGTGGATAGACATGCCAGCATTTGGTGCTATCCCTGCCCAGAGGTACAGATGCCCTGTGGTTGTTAATATGGTATTGTTTATATGAGAAATGCTGTCTTGTATTGATCCGAGTCCTTCCAGTGCACCTGGTACCCAGGGACAAAAAAGAAAAGGCAAAGAAAGGAAAGCAGTAATGGGGAAGTAATGCTGGTGCTATAACGCATAGCATGGTCACAGAAAGTATTACTTGTGTGATGCTGCTGGGTGTGATTTTTGGGGTGTGGGGTTTTTTTTGAGTGCGGCTTTTTGCCCCAGAGCACAGAATAATAGCAGCAAACCTCATGCCATCTGTAAGAAACCCTTCCCTCACATCCCTTGGTGTTTTTTGACATCGCAAGATAAAAGAGGCGTTTGTAGAAAACTGGACATACAGCAGGAAGATTTAACAAATCATGCCTTTTTTCCCAAAGCATGTGGCAGGGCTCGCTGGTCCCTGACCTGCTCGGGCGTGTTGCAATGTGACTGGGGTGCACCTGCTCACAAGTGTAACTTAGGATGCTTGAAGGGTTTGGCCCCTGCCATATTTTCTCGGTCTGCCTGGCCTTTTCATGAATCTTTCCCTAATATCTCTTTAAAAACTGAGTTATTCCCTTTGGAAACCTGTGAAAAATCTCTCCCTGCTCTTCTGTTTCCATACCTAGCTTCTCCTTTCTTCATGCCCTTGTTTCTCCTGTCAGCTGCCTCTTCTGTGCTCCTTGCTCTTCCTCCTTTAACCCTTTTGTCTCTTTCCGCAGGCAAAACACTGTTAAATTAAGCTGACAAAGACTCTTAGCTCAGCCTTGCCATGGAGCTTATGGCAAACTCCACCTTCATGTGTTAGGGCTTTGTGATTTTTTTTTTAATTTAAGGAGTGGCATGTCACATATAAGCATTATCAAGAGAGTTACAGGGGGAATGATGTGTCATTTTTTTAAAATTTGGTTTCATTATCATTATGTATCACTGCTTTTTGTAACTAAATAATCTCTATATCAAAATAATGAGCAACTGAGTATGCTTTTAGTATTAAAATAATCTCTGGCAGAGCTGCTATTGTTATGGGTCCGTGTCAGCGTTTCCATTACAAATCCTGGTTTTGAAGGATTTATAATTCACTTGCTTTAATTCACATTGGTCCAAACCTTAGCATTAATGTTCTCAGCCCTGATCCTTTTTTATTTTTTTTTTTTTACAAAGTTTTATTTAAACATGTTTGGGCATTTTTTTTTTTTATTAGAGACAGGAACAAAAAATAAGACTGCAGTGAAGAACAACATGTGTGTGGGAAGACCGTGTTTTATACATCTGTATGTATGTATGTGCTCAATGATTTTCAGGCCTTTCATTAAAAAAAAAACCTCACCCCAAACTTGGTGGTGTTTTTTGGTTTTTGTTTTATTTTAAAGAAATAAGACGTTCAAGTCACTCATTCTTTACAAAACTCAGGCTTTTTTTTTTTGTTTTGTTTTTGTTTTTAAGGAAAATGTATTTGAAGTGACAAAGATGTTAAAACTTAAGAGGAAACTGTTCAAAAACATCAAGTGCTGCACTATTCATAGCATTTGCTACATTTTTACTGCAAATGTTACAATCTGCGTAACAAAGGAGAGGGTAGAATCCCATTATCCTCAATGGGAAATTATGTATTAAGGTTTATATTGTCAAAAGTTCTAAGGGTTGTCAGCCTTTTCAAGGATTTTGCATATTCAAAGTGTTATAAAATGTCTGATAATCTGAAAATGAAAAGTCCTGAGTTACCAAACACTGTTTCAATACATACTAAAAATACTATGAGATACTGAAGGAAAGGTTGACATTGTAATCGTTCAATGTTTAGGGAAGGACCAACAAAATTTTCAGCTATATCACCCAGCATCCAAAATACATGAAAGTATTTTCTCCATCCTTTTTTATTGTTGAAGTAGGTGGTTATTTTTTTTAAACAACTCGAGTGCATTTTGGAACAGCTTTTATACTGCTACTAAAACCAAAAATGAATTTGTTTGTGTTGAAGGATTCCCTCCATAGGAATAATATTACAGTTTTGCACATTCCTAATCCATCATTTGACCTTTTTAATATTTTCAAATAAATAGCGGAGAAACAAAATATCAAGGTTTAAAAAGCCTCTACTGTGCATGCATAATAACTTTTCATAAGGATTTTACTACACATTTTGTATTATGGATCCATGATATGCAAATAGGTACTGCTGCTAATATGCATTCACAGCATACCCGATAACTGCTGCTTTGCTGTCTACTGCGAATGCATGTTAAGAATAATACACAAAATACAGTTAAATGCACTCTACAGAATGCTTGCACAGCACCAAATACATTACTGAACACATATCACATTTTTTTTTCCTGTATCCAGATTTGAATTAGAAGTGTGTTTATTTCAAATGCAATGTTACAATAATACATGAATGTTAATGTATATAAATAACAGCACAACCAAGCATTTACAGATTCATTTAAATAATAATGAGTCATTAATAGATTTACTGAAATAATACCTAGTTCCAAGGACTGCAGAACCTCCATGGTGCATGAGGGGGACTGACCCAAACTGCACTGTATTCAATGGGAGTCCTTCAGGTAAGTTCAATATGCTATCATCGGAGTCCCGGCGAATCTCTTTCTCTTTTTCTCTCTCTTCCGTTTTCCTTCGTCTTTTTAGTGGCTTTTTTTATCATCCTCTCC
This sequence comes from Rhipidura dahli, assembly GCA_013399225.1. Lineage (NCBI taxonomy): Eukaryota > Metazoa > Chordata > Aves > Passeriformes > Rhipiduridae > Rhipidura > Rhipidura dahli. The sequence goes on from VXAC01002040.1 coordinate 42,534, forward strand.
AGCCATCTCCCAACAGGCCCATGCTTCCCCATCTTGCTGAAACACAAACCACGTTTGATGTGGTTAGGAAAACCACATCAAATTAAGGAACTCAGGAACATTTCGAAGTGTGGTAGTCTTGGTCATTCACTAGGAAAAATGGGGCCTCATGGGCAGCAGAACTGTTCAGAAGGGGAAGATAGCTAAATCTTTTTCTTTTATTTGTTTCCTCATCTTTCTAATGTACACACTAGATGTCACTGCAATGTAGACACAGCGACTACCACGTGGTGCCAAACTCCCTCTTCCACACTCATGACTTGACATGAGTTTGCCTTCCTGCCACAGCACCCACATGCACGGCCCAAACACCAGAGCAGTTGCTGCCTTGGGAGTGAGACTGGGGGGAATACGTACTTCCAGTGCATCTGAAATAGCAAAGTCAGACCACAAGGGACAAATACATGGGTAAGAGTGTAGAAAACAGTGGCTCCAGTCTCTTGCTGAGTTTAATGCCAAGGAGGAGGTGGGAACATCTGTTTGGCAGGAGTTTTTTGTGTGCCTTTGGGGTTTTGGTAGGTTGGTTGGTTTGGGGTTTGTTTGTTTTGGGGTCTGTGGTTTGTTTATTTATTTATTTATTTAAATTATATTGTTTTACAAAAATAGTCAAAAAAGGATAGTATCTTGGGCAGGGACCTTGGTCTGCCAGCCTCAATGAGTTTCAGGCTGGTCAGAACTGGGGCTTTCTGGTTGGACTGTGTCTCCACAAAAGGAGCTGCTAGGGAAAGAACCAGAACAGTGTGCCATATGCATGCTGCATGCCAGCTGCCTATCCTGTGTACAGCTAGCACTCCATGGGACCAAAGTGACGTGGCTCTCTGTCTGTGCAGACCTGTCCCTTTTATGCCTCTCCATGTCCCCAGTATGCTGCTGTAGACTTTATGAGGGGAACTTGCCATTCCCATCAAGTTGACTAAGCACTCTTCCACCAGTGATAAGACAATTTATGTCCTTCTCCCAGGACAGATCAGAAGACACCAACAAGGAACCCTGGCTTCAGAAAAATAAACTACATTAGCTCAAGAGGATTTGGTTCAGCCTGAAAATATAATTTTTAACCCATCTGCTAATGTGGCAAAATATAAGCGTGTTTTGCTTTAAGCCCCCTTTAGTAAGGATGTACTTCTTGCTCTTATCAGATGTCCTTAGTTTCACGTTTTGAATAGGCTGTTAGACACAAATAGGAAAGAGCTGTAAAGGGGTTTGTTACTGTATTTTAATGGAAGTTATTTGAGTAAAACATGAATGTAGAATCTGAAAATGGTTTCTAACTGTAACTGCATATGGTTAACCAAAAACTAGTTTGTGACCAGAAATTACTCTAAGATTTCTGAAACACATGACTAGAGTAGGTCTCATGTAGATGCAACATACATTTGGGATAATGTTATTAATTTTGAGTTACTCCTGGTTCACACTAATATAAAGGAGATGGTGGCACCAAATAATCTTAAAATGGAAAATACTTTTTTTTTTTTTTTTTTAGTCGGTAAAATACCTTTCACCTAGAAAAATAAATGCACAATCTAGCCTGAAAGTTTTAGTACCAGATCAAGAGGTGATGTGTACCTTGCAGGAATATGGGATTTAAGGTACTTCTCTCCCTGGGATAAAATTTTCTAGTCAGACCAGTCATGTAGCTGTGTCACTTCTTAAAACTGCAGGGTGTTAAGACCATTGCTATTGCTTCATGGTGTGAAGTACCCCTATGGTACATCTGAAAAATGGGGTTTTATCATTCATACTTGGTGACTGGAGTTGTCCCACTCTCTGCTACCCTACCTCGAGGATGTTCTGAGACCAGTAAGTTTGTAAACATGTAGAAGCTGCTGCAGGGACACTTGGCTCTAGGACACTGCTCATCACCATTCATTCTTTAATGGCAATCTCTGTCAAACAGCCTGTCAGTGATGATGAGCTTCCTCCTTTTCTTCTGCTGATGTCCACACTGATTCATAGGTGGGCTTCCTCTGTGGTTCCATTTTGAGAATCTCTGCTCCCATCAATGCATGTTTTTTCATGGACCCTGCATCTAGTCCCTTTTAGTGGACAAAGTGTTGCATAATATCAAATAAAACAAAACTTGCAACAGTGTTAAAACAGTGACGTAAAAAGCAGATCTTTATTGAAAGCTTCCAGGTGCCCCCATTGTCGTGGACACATCCAGCATCAGATTTCTAAAATTTTTATAAGTTTACCAAATTAGCATATTTAACAAATATTGTCAAATTAGAAGAACACTTGATTAGGTAATTTTTCCTGGGTTCTGCCCCACTGGAGTTGTTCCAAGGGCTTTTTTGCCCAATTTCTTGTTATGTCTTCTAAATTGTAGCAGAAAACAAAACACCCTCATCAGGCTTTTTCTTCTTAAGGATACAACTAAACAGAATTTCCAGTATGCATTAGAAGGGTTACCTTATTATTGTAATATCTAAGAGAAAGGGTAGGAAAACTACCGGGAGCTATATAACTGTGTATTAACAGTCTACAAAGTTGCAAATATGTGAAAAATGTATAACAAGCTGAAATCTTTATGCATCAATACTGTGGGTGTGTGTGACCCCAGAAGATACCTGCACTACTTCCCCTTCCCCAAGCAGACCCCAGAGCTGTGCTGTTGGCTTTTTTTCCCCCCCCAAGACTTGCTGGTAATTTCTCTGCAGCTAACGGGCTGCTTTCCCCTCCCCAGTGCAAGTCTCCCTCACAAGGAGGTGCCTGATGAGAGAGCCTCCCGAGATCGCCTGCAAAGATGTTCCAAACACTTTTTTCTCCCTTTCTGCAGTCTTCTCCCCGTGACAGGGTTACCCAACCCACACAGAGTGATGACATGCTGCACTCTGCATGGTGTGGTCAAGCTGGGGCAAAGCCTCTCCAGGAGGTGGTGGGAGCTCTGAGCACACGTCTACAACACTGACACAGAAGAGCAAAGTGGCCTTACAGAAAGCACATGCCACAAGATGTGCAGTTTGCTTAGGACTTAAAGTAATATATATATGTATATGTGTGTGTATAGATGTATATATATTCGATATATGCATTCTATAAATTAAATGCAATATGCAATGCAAGATACTTAAAGATCACAACTGACTTAAATACTGTTAAGATCACCAAAGGACTTTGCCCACTCACTATAGCAGACAGTATAAAGAAGCAACTGCTCATCTGCAACTACCCAAACCTACGCCCCACCTGTCCTCCCTACCCATCCCTGTGACCTGTCCCCTCTGACTGTCCCACCTACCTCCAATGAGCCTCCTGGATTCCAGGAATTGGGACTGTGAGTTAAGTCACCTGATGGGAATTTCAAAAAAGGTAAAGGTGTTACTATTGTCCAATTATCTCAGGTCTAAGGAGAAGTAAACAAGGCTTTTGGAGAAGAATGGATCCACAAGGAAAGCCAAACCCAGCAGCTGTCCTGAAAATCAGCTCTGCCTGGGTCCTATGGGGGAGGCCACAGCCCACAGACAAATTCCCGAGCCCTTCCACCAGGGGACTGCACATAATACGCTGTGTTGCAACAGATCCTCAGTAATACAAAGGACCGTGTAAAACTCTCCCCTGCAGCACAGGGGAGGTGCTTGGGCGTTCCCATGTACACCTGAATGTATATTAACCCAGTGAACTTCCTTTCATGGGAGCCTCTTCCCCAAGAAGACCAGAAGAAGGGCAACAGGACAGGGTCTGGATCAACGAGGTGGTGACTATCTTTCTCTCTCACTCTCGTTCTCTCCTCCAACCCCTCTCCCCCTTTCCTATTTTTTCTCTCTCTCACATTTACTGTTAAAAATTTTCCATAGTATTGATTTTGACATATCGTCTCATTTGCACCTTAATTTGGGTAGAGCCATCTCTGTAGTAATTGGATCTTAAAATGAAAGGAAACCAAGAAGTTGAATTAATGATGACTTGACAGAAGTGTAAAATAAAACCTAAGAGTAACATTGGCTTCCGTTGGACAGTTTCCCCCCCACACCCAGGAAATTACAGGATGCTTTGTAAGGGAAACTTTGTCAATGATTCTTGCAAACTTTATAAGAAAGTCTGACACTTTTATTATTTGCAGCAGACCTTTGAAACTCAGGAGGGAGAAAGCCCTCAGGCTAGAGAAGTGACTTCTTTAGCCCCATGGAACTTCACTAAGTTCAGGTGGGCTGTAAGGTCCTATGTAGGAATCATAATCTCCTTCTTCTTATATGCATGAACATCTTAGGAAAATAAAGAAATAAAAGTAAAAAATGCCAAACTTAAGCCTATTTTGAATGCACATTATCAAAGGTGAGAAGGCAAGTAGCTGACAGAAGTAAATGCCAGAGCTGCAATTGCCATTCTCTCTACACACAAGTATGCAGGTAGTTTCATAACAGCTCAGCAGAGGTGCTTGTTTTTAGGGAAGTAATTTAGGGATTAAATGTTGAGCAGGATGACTCAGGTTTAATGTAGTGGAAATATATGCTCCTTTTGGTTTGCCTTTTATTATCTGAATTTATAACCTTTTTTTTGGACAGGACTTTGCCTGAGATACTGGTCTGACTAAAATAAGTAACTTTTCATTCAAAAAGCAGAAAAGCTGTGCAGTCGGGCATCCCAAGCTGTTAATGAACTATGGCCTCCCTTACGTTTCTCAAATCTCTGTTACACTTTTGACTGCTCCTAGCATTCACCATTGCCAAACAGCATCTGCAACATGTGATAATGCATGTACTTAAAAACCTTACTAGGGATCTTTTCTTATTGAAAAGAAAGGCAATTTTGGATTAAAAAACCAGAAAGCAAAATAAGCAAACCTAAGCCAGTGCCAGAATTAAATGTTTATAGGAATGAAGCAGGGAAATGCTTCTTTTTAGGAAGAAAAGGGAGGCATAAGGCTCTTACAGCACTGATCCTGAACTTTTCCCACTGATTTAAAATGCTCAATGCAAGTGTTAGGAGTAATCAAGAGTCAAGTGTCTATTTGATAAACACACCAGAAATTAGTTTTCAGAGAGATTAGATGATGTGTACAGTTACTGAATCATCTAGCCTTTCTGCTTTTTCTTGTTACACAAAACCATGTGCATCTTTCACTGATTCGAAAGCAGTGAAAGGTGGACAGCTATATACTTTGAAGGATCTTGACCATCTCATTTTACCTCAAGACAAGCTCAAACATTTGAGGTCTTTTACCCACAGGATCAATTTTCTCCTGACAGTCCTGGAGATTCGGTGTTGGAATTTGACTGCAAATAGAACAGGAATTTATAAAAATGTTTTCTGGATTCTATTACCAAGATTCTGAGAAAGTGAAAAGCCCAGCTAATTTCATCTTAACTGTAAAATGGTGCTGAATTCAGATAGGGCTGTAATGATGTTTTTCCAAAATCATTTTGGAAAAACTGATGTTTAAAGAACAATTTTTTCAGTGATGAATGAACAATTCTATTACTTCTAGCTGCAGATCTACTTTCAGAGTAACTGATGTTTTTCATCTTTATAAAAACCCATTTTAATGTCTTTTTCACCAAATTTGCTGAACAAGCAGATACACTGGTGTTGTAAGATGTAATTTTCTTAGATTCTTAACCTAATAAATTTGATTCACTTCTATTCAAGTATACAATTAAAGAAGTAGAGTCAAGAGGGGATTTTGCTTACACCTGAATAGAGGCTTTTAAAAAAATATTTGGGCACCCTCTCAGAAGCAGCATTGACTAAACAGTCAACCAAGTTTTCCAAAATCAACGTGAAGTTGTGATTACAACTGTAAAGAGAGGTGAAGTTATCATACACTTAAGTACAAGATGAAGTAAACAGTACTTTTTGTAATTAACATCCCTTATGTCTGAGCAATTTTTAAGGAGTTGTGTAAACCCTACAGCTTGCCAGCTTCCTTGTCCACCAGCTATCAGGAAAATCAGTGTGGCAGTTTGAGTACTCAGCGTTGGTTTTGATTCACTCTGTCACTTGGTCTCACCTAACAGGATGTGCAAAGGAAATTGCATATCTTAGCCTGAAGTTTTCATTTCAGTCCTTTGGCTGACTGAGGACTGGTTTGAATCTCCAAATACTTTAAAACAACCATGGCCAGAATGCACCTAGAAGTTTGGCAGAAAGCCACCTTTTCAGGGCAACATCCCTTTCCTGACAAGGGAGTGTGCCTTGCTGAGCCTGAATCCTGCTTGTGTTTCCCCTCTGTTGTGCTAGCTGCCCTGATAGCTTACCACCTGGCTTGTGTGGTCGTACTGTGACCCTGCCTCTTTAAGCTCTTGAGGTGCTGGCAAAAGTTCATACCGGGCATAGTTTGCAAAATGCTGAAACAGCAGAAACAGTACAGATCATGCATATCTTTTTACAAGTTAGAAATCCTTTTTTTTTCTTCCCATGGTATTTTTCACAGCGTTAGACAAAATATATCTGATGTATCTGGCTTCATCTTGGTTTCTTTCTGATCATCTTTAATTCAGTTGCTATTTTTTGAGAAATACACATAGCAGTTAAAGTCTTATCACTGCAGAGTGTCCACGAGAGAAAAAAAAAATTGCACTTAATAAGTTGTTCAAAAGCATGCATTCTGAAGAGTGTGCTGTGTTATGTTCAGGGTTTCATTCTTGTGCTGAGGAATTTTATGTGTGACTTGGTTTGAAGTGTGCTTTCTGCCTAGAGAGGCGTGCTGGCGTCTGCATTCTGCATTTGGACCTATAAGACATCTTGCTATGTAAAGCCATCTAGGTAAAATTTCTCTCAAAAGGGTACTTTGCTATGAATTTTGAAGACAGCTGATGTCAGCAGATGGTGACTAGAATAGCCATCTCTTCCAGTATCTCGAAATCCTTAAACAAGTGTGAATACAGACAGTGCAGTAATGATTTGGTGAGGCGACATAGGAAATATACTTGGCATTATGGCATGAGACCAAACCCTGAAAGATTCATAGTTTCTGCACTATGTCTTGAAGCCTGGGTGCTGGAAGAATGAAATCTGTGATGCTCAGGTTGGTGGGCTTTGGAGTAAATATTGCTTTCCATGCAGTCTGTTATTCATTTGGTTCTTGTGGTACAAGTTAACAATAACATTATTTTGCAGAGACTCTGTGCAAATGCTCTTACTCCCATAGAAACAGAAACCTTGATTATGAAGAAGATATTTGCAGTTTGACCTTTTAACATAAAGTGGCAAAAAAAAAATTATTTTCTTTCAGAAGAATGTGTTTATTTTTTGGCAAAAAAACTTTGTGTTTTAAGTGCACTATAATGAAATTTCATTCTGAGAATAAGGTACTTAGGAAAAGTAAGATCTTTAAATAACTTCAAAGGAATTTAAAGGATGCTTCTTTTGAAAATTGCTTCAAATATGTAAAACAAAAACCAGAGCAATTTTTTTAAAAAATGATTGAGTTGAAATAAATATTCACTGAAAAAATTACATTGTGGAACATACTTTTTTCTTTGCTTTTGTTTCATATCTGAAGGAAAAAAAATGTAGAAAAGTGATCTTTCTTCAAACAAAGGAATGTCTCAGTTTGCCTAATTTACTGAAATCCCTATAGCACCTGGCTTAAATCATTATTTCCAAAAGGCAAACCTCTTTCAGCCATGTATTGTGGATTTGCAGTTTTCACTTTTTAAATAAATTTCTCTATCATTTACAATATTCTGAATTCTACAATTCAGAGAGACTATGCTTCTTATTTAACTGCCATATCTAAATGTTTCTACATGCTCGCCTAATTTTTTTCCTTTAATCATCAGCAATTCTTGGAAGTAGAGATTCAGGCTTCCTTTTTCCCTTTTCACCCTCAATTCTATTTTTGCCAAACACAACACAAAAAAAGATAGCCTTTGTTTAAAAGTTTAATGTTTTTAATTAGTAGAATTGTCAGACTAATTGGAATACCAGTTAGAATTGGCAGGGCTATCATTATTTAGAAGTGCTGTGGTCTAGTGTTTACTGCTATTAAACCTTATAGTTTGTGAAAGAGAGGGAGTAAGGAGATGTGTTCACACACACACAACCTCTGTTTTCTTCTGTTTTAAATGATAAGGGGCCATAACGATCCATGCTGTCAATGTGTACTTAGGGACTGTTTAATCCATGAAGACACTGATGAAAAGTTAATGACTGTTTATGCACAAAAGTAGCATTATGGAATAAAAACTATTAAAATGGTGAAATTCCATCTGCAGCTGGAAAAAATACTCAAAGCACCACGGATTTTCATTTGAGTTGTGCAAAAGAAATCGACTTTATTTTACTTTCCGTACTTGTGGAAGTTACCTTGCACTTCTGAAAGCACACGGAAAATAGAGATCTTACAGCATTGTATGAACTGAAATGTATCTTCAGTGCCTGCTGGTTCAGGGAGGGTTTCATAGACAGAGGAGATATCACTCAAATTCCCATGGTGAGTCAGATGTACAATGAGAAATACACTGAGAGCTCAGCAGCTTTCAGTCTCTGCCCATGTGCCCTTCCCATTGACCTAATTCTAAATTCTGAGATGATCATGGAAGGAAACAATTTTCTTTTTCAACCTCAAAGGAAAAATACAAAATCTCTATTCCAACTATGTACTTAAAACATATGTTCCTGACTGAACCATAAGGGACCACTTCCCAGAGGTGAATGCTCTGAATATTACTGTGAATTCTATGCACACTGCTACCACATGCACATAACCAAATTTATATCTGCAAATGATTATACCTACAAGTGATCAGGGAAAAAGGGTGCTCAGGCAGTTAGAGAAGCACTTGAGAGCCTGGCATGTTCAAGTCCCAAGTATAAACATTATGTTTCCATTTCCTAAGCACAAAAATGTTTTCCACTTTGATGTTTCCTCCATCTGGGCTGATTGCCTTCTCAGATATCTTACTGGTGATAGATTGAGGCAAGAGTGATGGTACCAATGACTATTTATCTGGGGCAATGGTGCTGTGAGCTAGAAAAGGATAGACAGAGAGCAGGGCAGAAAAACAGAAGGTCAGTAATACTGCTGTCTATGGAGCACTTCCAGGTAGTGCAGCACAGCAGAAATATTTTTCTGTTCCTCTCCAGCCCAACATAGTTCAAGTTTTTCTCAATTTATGCCATAGCCAGTTTACAGTCTGATAAAAATCAATCTAGACCTAACTGCGCTTCCTCTTCTATTCCAGAGAAACTGAGTAATTCATTTTCGTGTAAGTCAGATGTTTAAATTGTAGGTATATGGTCAAAAAAACCTTTGCCTTGATCAAATCTTGTGTGTTAAAGCTTTATTTAACTTTGTTTATGTAAAGCTAGCGTCAAATATGACAAATGTGTCTTTGCTCTTACAGAAGAAAAGGTGTGAATTTGCATGCTTTATATAGGAGAAGTGACTTAAGGATCAGCTACAAACTTAACCTTCATAGTTCCTATTGTGTTACTGCAAAAAGATAGTTTTGATTCTGGATAAGTAAAATGTTGAAAAAGAGAAATAATTAAAATACTTTAAAATAAATTAACTGATAAAAAAATAATTCAAAGACAGTATTTTCTTTCAGCTTTTCACTAAGTAGGCATTTTTCTCTTTTAAGGGTCTGGCAATGATCTGTTCCTCCCTACTTTGTACATCAAAGCAGGAAACAGTCAGCTTCTGAAATTTGAATGCAGTTTTTCTGTTGAAAATACTGCGAGGGAGTATACCAACAAATATCTCAACACTTTATCATGGCTGGGATTGAAAACAAACATGGAATTTTTGTGATAACTCACTGGAAGTATTCTCTAATTTCATTTTTCCTAACTGTTTCAAACTACTTTGTAGCCACAACTTCATTTTGACCTGTTACATTACAGGTTTATTGTTTCTGCCTCAGTGTGGTACAGTGAGGTATCCCCCAACAAGTTGAGCAAAGAACTTTGAAATACAATAAAGAAGAGGAAACAAGAACGTTTTCTCTCCAGTAGGGATGTGGTGGTTTAGTTTCACTTTTCTGACCTGCACACATGTTCCTGAAGCACTGAATTGCTTCACACTTTGATTTGTGTTAGAGATGCTTCTTGGTGCTGCCTTGGGCAGCTGTAAACCACAATGTCCCAGCCCTGGACTGCCCCATTGCTATATATCTTAATATTCCACTGATGCCTGGAGTGGCCACCTAAAAAAAAACCAGACTAGACAGGAATAAGGGAATAAAAGTAGGTATTTATTTGAAGGGCCCTCAAAGGTACACCAGAGGCTGCTGCCAAGCCGGACCCTAAGATGGACAGCAGGTCATGAGTTCTCCACACTTTTGTAAGTTTGGTTCATTTGAGTACCAGGGTTAATTCTCCAATTAAAGCTTCAGTAAATGATGTAGTTTCCCGAAGCTTGCCCCCCTGTTTAGAGGCTTTTGATTTATACATTTTGGGCCTGGGATGGTCTGAGTGTCCTTGAGGAGCAGGCCTGGAGAGGCTTTGTTGTGTGTGCCCAGCATGAGAGAGCAGAAGTTACCAGCTTACAAGAAACTTCAGAGTTACACACTAGGAAGTACAGGATTTGAAAAATATGAAAGTTAAAACCTAAGGCATCACCCTGGCCTGGTCCCAAGTTTAGTTCTCATACAGATGCCCTCTCTGAGTTTTGGTGATGGTATTGCATCAATGTGGGAGAGAGGAAAGCAGCACCCTAGTCCTGTAAGAGAGATAAACAGCACTCTCAATTTAGATATCATACTACTTGGGTGAAAAGGCATCCATGTGCTTGGAGTCCCTGGAGACAAAGAGCTGAAGACATGGAGCTTCAGTACAGAAAAATCATTTTCCTATTTCACTGTTACTTCCCCAAACATTATTTTTATTTTTTTGCTTAGGTGGTTTGCATTTACCATACTTATTAATTCTATTGTGTGCCCTTAGAATTTCTCTTTTCTCCACCATTAGTCTGTTCTCCTTTTTTTCCCCAGTGATTTTATATGTGATCTCTATGTTAATTTAGCCTGATAGTTGTCCTCTTGTCCATTTTGGATGCAATTGTTTCTAAAGAGATAAACACTATTAATTAATTTGTTGGGTACAAAGGACAATAGAGGTATTAGGCTATATCTATTGCTTGATCACTTGAGTGACCAAATCTTCCTTAACCTATTTTTCATGCCTTTTGAAAAATTAGAAAAGTGATTAAATGAACTTCCAAGAGTGATTCATTCTTTTAAGATGAAGGACCATGCAGACGTATAGTCCACAACTGAGAACATAGTAATTTTTGGTGTTTGTTTAGACCTAAGATCATTCTTATCTCATATATATTTTCTAGAATTAGCCTTGATGAAGAAAACCCCCAAAGTCTGTACATGAAGGCTAAAAAGAGATTACTCTTATTAAATCTCAGCCTGTTCTCTAACAATTACAGAATTTTGAAAGCTCTGAAGCATGACCCAAAAGCATTACTATAATTAAATATGGTAACTCTGATATGCATATCAATTCCTTTTTCCAAACATAAATTTTGGAAATCCACTTCTTGTGGTAGTGTGTTGTCCAGCCTGAGTACATATTGAGCCATACTGAGTCCATTTAGGATGGTTAATTTTGGGGTTTTTTGCTGTTTGAACCCTTAGTGTGTATGAGCAAGTCAGTCACATCTTAGCTCTAGCAAAACAGAGATGTTTTAGCCATCCCTTTGCCTTCTCTTCTATCACTGAGTCTTTTATTCCTCAATTTAGAATGAACAGACTTGTTCAGAACCCATCAAAATCCTTGATGAATTTCTGGCAACCGTTGCTGTATTGCCATAAGGCTTCCTAGTTCTGTGCCCTTCCTCCAGACATTACTGAGTCAGTACACAACCAAGAAAAAGACTACAAATAAGCTCAGCAGTGTGGTACATATTCTGTTGTACTGAGGCCACCCACCCTTCCCTCAGCAAGGGAACGAGGGGTTAAGTATTTGCCCTTAAAGAGAAGGATACTGGGAAGCGGTGCCACAGCACTGCTCCTATGGAAATTATTCACTTGGAAGCAGCAGAGTGGCTTTAGGCAGGTGAGATCCTCCCCCAGAGCAGGGCAAAGGAGAGGAGCATCACACAGTTCTTGTTCATGCTTTGCTCACATTAAATTATTTTTGAATAGAATACTAATAAACAGTGAAAAGTATAAGCAAAATATACATCTAACAGAACTCAATAGTAAGTATGCTGGTTTACTTGCCAACAAAAAGCAAAAGTGAAAATGTTAACATGTGAATGATGCTCTCTGTATGAAGAGGTGCCATTTTCCAAGCATAAGTGCAAACTAAACCCCCATTTGTGTGAATAGCTAATTACATGGGTGAAAACACTGTCAATCTTAACACTCATCTGGGTTTCATCTTGGATACCAAATGGGTCTTGCTGTTCTATATGTTAAGAAAAAGTCTTGATTTTACAGTCCTGACAAGCAAATGAGTATCAGCCAGAAGAAAGTGAAAGGCCATAAACATAGATTATCATGATGGAATTTTTATTAGCAATTGAGTTTTTTTGACTATATGTAAGTATTCTGAACACAATGGGAAAAGGGAAAGGGAAAGGGAAAAGGAAAAGGAAAGGGAAAAGGGAGATCCTTTTGTTCATACCTACTATAATTTACAAAATGTGCATGTTCTGTTGAAGCTTTCTAATAGGAGTAAACCCATCAGAGGATGGGTTTTATCAAATGTCTTAAGTTACATCTCATGTCCTAGTACAATTACAGTTTAAATGTAACTCTTTAAAGCACATTATAGACAATCATAACATTACCATCTCGTATCTATTCATTATTTAAGAGGCACCTGTTGAGTTTTGTTAAAATCTTTACATATTAATCTCTGAAATCTTGTAGACCTTAAAAAAAGCAGCTGCAAAACTCTAAGTAGGCGGGGAGGCCTGTACTCTGCAACAAATAATTTGAATCCCATGTGACTTCAGGATCCTGCAAACCTAGAAAGATCAAAGGTGGTTTGCTTTTAAATAAATGTTTTAATTTGCATGATGTTGAATGGTATAGCCATTAGTGTATATTAGGATTTCGAACAAAAATTACAACTGTTTGAAAAATAAATATTATCTTTGGCCGTTCCATTAACTGTTCTTTCAATTTAAGCTATTTTAGGTTTTAAAAATTTCTCCTATATTTCCTAGAGCCTAAAATCACAGGAATTCAGGTTATCAGTTTAACAGCATTTTATTCCAGTGTTTGCATAGGAAAGCAAAATAAATAAGAAAGAAGCTATCCTAGAGTTTCAAACTATGAGAAAGGTATACAGCACAATTTCTGGTTGAATCTAGAATGAGAAAAGCCCTTGGAATTTAATTACCTGTAAATGTCATTTTTTGTTTCAACTAAAACAAATAATTTAAAGCATAAAGCAAAACATCTGCAAATGTTTTAATTATTATTTTAAAATAATGGAATACTATGATATGTGAGTTGTCTGAATTGCTGATAATAGAAATCCTCTGTTGACTTTTATAACACCTTTCTTGGTTTCCAACCTACATCTATAAGGCAGGTTAACTTAAGATACATTCAAACTCTCAACAAAATTCTCTGTGGATGTTTCACATTAATGGAAACAATGGTACAAAACTGTGAAAAAAATTGTAAGCAAGTGGAGGATGAAAAAACCTGGGGGCTGTGGAAGATTTCCAGTTAGTTTGAACTTTTCTGACAGAAGAGGGTTCACTTTTCTCAGTGCCTTTCCAAACCTCTGAGGAGGACCTTTGGCTCCCAAAATGCCTGTAATGAACTGGTTTGCATAGCTTCATTTGATGAGGGGATTCTTTTTTCACAGCCACGTGCTGCTGCGTTTGTTATGCTACAGGCATGGGCTTTTTCCTTGTCCTAAATAAAGGAAAATGTAGAATACGCCCCACCTTGCACATATACCTTCACACCCTGGCAGGCTTTAGTACCTAGGGTTCTACGAGCATGATTTCCTGAGTGCCACTACTGTGGCTTTAAATTAGTATGGGGAACTTGCTGCACCTTCCAGATATTGGTGTGGGGAAGGAAGGCTCAAGATCACCCGAGGCAGGGTGTGAAACACCAGCAGAGGGGCAGTGGAATGACCATTCCTGTTCCCACAGTGTAATGGCAAGTTAAGGATTGCAAGGGAGAAGTGGTGCCAGGTGGGCAATTGAAAGTTCTTTGTTGAAATGGATCAGAGACAAAGCAAAATTCAAGGCTAGGGAAGGGCTCTGCAAGCAGTTTTTTCTTCAGCTACTCTTCATTTTCCCTGAACAACGCCTTCAAATGTGATCTAATGAGGCTGCAGAATTTAAGTGTATATATAGCAGACCCAGATTCCTGGGATTTAAGTGCAAGCCTTAACAGAACATTCAGGTAGAGAAAAGTGAGTGTTTTCCTCCAGGTTATCTTTCATGGATGTATGAACAGCATTTGCTGCAAAAAATGTGTCAACTATGGAGCTGAGAGTCACAGCCTGCAGCACAGCAAACTGACTTTTCCTGGAGCTCATAATGTGATAATTAAATTGCTAACAGTCACCTAAGTAATGGCATTTGCTGGGGATGTGTAAGGTTTCTTACATTCATACCTTTCTGTAGGGAACCTATCAGTTGAGTCAGAATCAGGGGTTTTTTTAATATATTTTCTTCAATTAGTACATTAAATTTTTATGTGGAGTGAAGTGGGACAGGACATGTTTCTCTTCCACTGCACAATAATTTATTACCCCAAAAAAACTGCAGAACTAATTAGCAGAGTAATTAATTAATATAAATTTGCATATTTGCATTTGCAATTAGCGCAGCCGACTGATTAGTCTGAAAATGGGAAGTTTGTCTCATTAGATGTTAGTGTCTGCTGGACTGGAAAGTGGCTGCCAGATGAGGCGAAAAAGCATAGAATAAGCAAGAGTGTGCGTGTGCACACGCAAGCTCATAATTGTCTTTTGTTAGAAGAATGGAGTGCAAATATGTGGTCTAAGATACTGAGATGGCTGGGGGGGTTTAATGCTTTTTTTTTTGCTTTTCATTTTTAATCACTTTTCCTTCCTGGTTTTCTCATTCATTTTCTTCCTGCAGAGAGCCACTGCAGCCATGGAACTTACTGATGGTTCTGAACAGTCAGATCTATAAGGCAGGGCATCTGCTGCAGACCTCCCGATTTCAGTTCTGAAGGGAACCTGTAAGAAGCCTTCTTTCTGTATGATTGATGGCACAAGGCTATTTCCCACCTTACTAGTTACATTACCTAATCAATTCCTAATGCTAAGAAGTCAAACTCAGCGGTGCCTAGAAAGGCCCAGGATAAGTGATTATCTTTCTAGATTGCTGTGCTGTTGTCTTTTCCTCCTTGGACACACTTGTAGGTATGCCTCTTTGTATGCATCTAAACAATCCTTCTGCTCTTCATGCCTGAATGTGGTATGAGCAGACAGCCATTGTCCTAGGTTTTAAGGAGGTTTGAGAAGGCATTAAAGACTATGTGTATGTCTGTCAGGTAAGATACCCAGATGCCAAAATATCTGTAGGCTGATTACCAATGCTTTTCTCAGGGTGTTAGAGCAGAGCCAGTTTTCACAGGGGTCAGTGGAGGAAGTCCTGGTACCTCTTTGGGGCACTTTACTTTGCTCTCTCCCCTGTAGCTGGATGAAATCTTCAGTTGTCCCCCAGGGAGACTGATTGTCTTCCCTTAAAGATTACTGAGTGTATTGGTTTGAAAACAAACCAGTGTGAGATCACAAGTCAGGATTAAAATTAATAGGAAAAATTAGAAATAAGTGAAATAATATAAGAAAAAACCACTGGCAAAGTCAGATACAACCAGACACCCTATTAGGGTGGCAGAAGCAGTCCAAATGAAGTGATGCAGTTGAAGCAATGATCCGATGGAAGGTCCAGTCTCCAGCTGAAGGTCCGTGGTGGTTCTTGTCCTCTGGTCACCCAGCAGCCAGGGCTGAGGTCAGGCAGTTCTAAGGGCAGGGTATATCCAGGTGGGAATGCCCGGCTCCTCCCTCCAGGGTGGAGCATCTCACAATAGGATGAGATAAGTCCATGAGTCATTTGGTGGTTCCTTGATGGCCCATTGTCTGTTATCAGGGGTGGGTCGTTAGCAGGTGATAACAGCCAATGGCCCACAGCTGGTGGTAATAGAACACTTAAATACATCTCTTGTAACCTAGGACACTGAGACTGGAAATGGCTGGCCTTAAAACAGGCCTATGTAAGTTCACTGGGTCCTTGTCCAAAAGCCTTGATCAGATTTCAGCTATTTGGTGCCACTTTGACACTTGAGCGAGCGTTGTGAAGGTTGAAATGCATACTGTTGATCACTTGCCATCAGCATGCATTTCCAGCACAGTGAAGTGCAAGTTTTCTCTAGCTCCTCTGCAGTATTATAGGAAGTCACTTTGCTTCTTCTTTTTATTGTTTTTTCATTTCAGACTAAGCTTAAAATTTAACTACAGCTGTTAGGACTATGGCAAAACTGCAGTTATACTTCCAATAAAGTATAACTCTGTATTGTTTCAGGAATGAGCTTAAGCTAATGTACATTTCACAGATACAAATTCTGTTCCCTCTGGTATACCGTCATTAGTTTGTAAAACCTAAATGCAAACTGGGCCCGAGTCAACAGGAACATCTTATAAACTTGAATCCAATTTTTTTTTGAGATTTGCAGATGTTGATTACCTCTCAAGGTGCTCCTGTCCTATTAGACGTATATAAGACAACTCAAAATGTAATCATCCCTATGAAATGAGGAAACCCCTATTTTTTCTTTGTATACCTACACTGATGTATGATAACTTGTTATTATGATGTCTGTGTGGGATTGCAAGCGAAATTATTCTTTTCCCCTACCAATCAGTAAGTTTTAATTCTCTGTTTACTACCAAAATTCCAATATATACCATCAGTATTTGAAAACAATTACAAAGTGAGAAAATATTATTTTCTATTATTTTATTTCTAAAATATTATTATTTTCAATTATGAAATCCAATACTAGTAAGAAGGAATTTGTGAAGGAATATTTGATGAAGAAAGAACTAATATGGATAAAGAATGCTACTTAAAAGGACCTTTTTACCACTACAGATGAAGATATAAGTTTTACAGTCATTCTTTAATAAGAATGTATTTTTTTAATTCTATCATACCCCATTGCATCATAAACAATTAGAAGATAATATTAGCATAAATGGAATTTGTCCCATAGGAATGTCATCTCAGGCAAAAATCAAACAATCTGTAGGGTGAAATAATCAAACTTACTTTATCCAAAATTATTGTATTTGAAACATAACCAGATTTTCAGACACATTCAGGACCAACAAAAGCAAATTGTTTTCCATGCCCCATTCCCATCAAGTTCTCTATCTGCACCCTTTGGTAATCTTTAAAACTCTATCCCAGGTGACAGTAATTTTGGACACAGATGCAGATGTGCACATAAGGCAGCTCTGGTGGGGAACTCTAGCACTGTGTTGTGTGGGTGTTCATCATCGTGTAGGACACACTGCCTGTTGGGACAGCATATTTTGGGCACTCAGCACAACATGCACACAGCTATCCTCCTGGCAGGTACGAATTGCTTGGTAGTCCATCAGCCTGCAGTGCAGGCAGATGTGGGCTCTACTGAGCTGCTCTTAGTTTCAATTTACAGGCAGCTGTGAATTTGCTTTTGAATCCAGATTGAAGCATAACTTTCCTTTATTTGCAGCTTTGTGTTCTGTCACTGTTTCCAATTCTGACCGTCAAAACTGTGCTAAAAGAATAATGCTTTGGCCATTTAGGGAGATCCTTTTCACCCTTACTTCCCTCTCCCTCCAAATGCTGACTCAACAGCTGAGATGTTCACCCTCTTCCTAAACTTCCCTGTGCAAAATAGCAAAACATTCTGTTTTCATTAGGTCCAAATGTTTCATTACACCTTTACTGAAGAGTTGCATTTTGATAAGGCTCTTTGAATCCAACCACAAAGTAAATAATTTTGCAGAAGCATGACACATAAGCAAACAGAAAAGTACAAGGTGTACAGTGCAGTTGGTGACTGCAGTTGCAGAGCACCCCCAATGAGACTCCAGCAGCAGCAGAGAGAAGCACTCTTCTTGGCTACAGCACATGCCAAAGAGAAGGATAACAATGCAGCTAACTTCCTAAGTCTAATTAGCTGCAAAGGGCCAAAGGAGAACCTGTGATATTCAGTTTAGGGTAAACAGCTAGGGAAAAAGTATTCTGTATTCATGAGACACAAGAAGGGCAAAAGACAGCTTCCATTTGGATTTTAATACTGGTAAATTAGAAGGACTAATGAAATACAGAGTCCTTCAACCCCAGTTGTTAGAAAACAACAGATTGACTATAGATGCAAAGGGAAGGGTCAGAATCTCTGTGTTTGACATGCTGTCAAATCAGTCCTAACAGAGAAAAATGGTTTCCCTTCCTAAAAAATTTTATACATGTGGAATCCATTCCACGGCAGAGGGAAGTAAAATGGTATTTTTCTAACTTCTGTGTCCAGAAACATGGGCAAAACTGGCAACTGCAAAAATAAGTCACCTCCCAACATTCTGGTACCAAAATCTCAGGTATTTCAGCAGCTACTTCCATGAGTGAGATGCAAAGGAACCTCAGTGTCCAAGAAAAGGGTATGATTTAAAGTAGTCAAACCTCTAAAGTGGGTACAAAGAGGAAAAACATGACAGTCTGGATCACTGCAAAAAAACAGGCTCCCTGTGCTATAGGCTATGTATTTATCAGGACATTGCAGCATATTCTGAATATAAATTGCCCATCCTGGGCAAGGTAGGTGGGCCTGGAAGAAGAGATGAGCAGCCACAACATTCAGTAGGAAACACCTGCTAGCCTGTTATCATCAGCACACACAATTTCCTGGGAAAAGCGTGCATGGTGCATGACTGCTGACAAGAGGTAAAAACATACATGACAGTGCACACATGTGTGACTGAGACAGGAGGGAATACCACTGCTCAGTCAAAATTCAGGAAGGATAAACTAAAGCTGGAACACAGCAGAATGTAAATCACTACATAGTGAATTCAGGACTTCAGGAACCACAAATGAAGTGAACGTTGTAAAACAATCTCCCCAGAGAAACAGAAAGCCATGGGCTGGGTGACTATCTACCAATCAGTATTGGGTACCACGAATGGAAGGCCCAGGGTGTCCATAAACAACTGGGATGAGGCAGCAATCTGAAACAAGAAGGATACTGTTGGGAGAGAAACAAAACACTTGATGAAAACAAGGGAAGTGCCACCACAAGGAAGGGTTAAGCAGCACTCGAAACAGCTCTTCTAGTGCAAGAAAAAAACTCACAGTGAAAGGACTCAAAGAATATATGCCAACACAGAAAAATTATATTCAGATGGACAAAAAAAAATTATTATTGTTGTTTTCCCTGGGTGTCAGGAGCTTAGTCACCACGTGTAGCTGCACTATTACCATTGAAGCAGATCACAGGCCTCCAGGGTACATTCATGACAAAGCCCTAGTATCCACATACCCAAGACTACTTTACTTCACTTTGAAACTGTGAAGGTGCTTCTTGAAAAGCAGAAAACAAGCCTGGAAGAACAATGCCTTTAGGAGATTTTCTTGACTGCAGTTGTGTTGGGCAGCATGTTGCAAAGGGGAAGGAAGAATTAAAAGAGTAAGAGTTGTAGCAGTACTTACAAGGAAAGAAAGTGATGATGTAATCAGTCATTTGAAAGATGGAATCAAATCAACAGAGTCTGTAAAAGAGTGAGTTTCTTTTGCTTTGGAGAGAAAAGGAAATGAATTCTGGAAAGTGTAACAGGTTCAGTCCAAAGAATCTGTGGCCAGAGTCAGAAAAAATACTCCCAGCAAACACCTTCATATAGTCCTATATGATTTGGAGACACATCCTCCCAATTAAATATTTCTCTGCTGAGAGCAGCATCATAACACACAAATTCCTAGATTTGGTCCACGTGGCAGGGCTGTTGTTCCGGGAAACCTTTGAACCTGTGAGTTGGACCTAGAAAACTAAGGCAGCAGCTGGTCTTCTCTGTCATGGAGGAAAAATACTCTGATGCTGAGTGATGGCAACAAAGTTTTTGAAGCCACTTCAAAAAAAGGAAGGCTGTTAAATACCACATTGCCACCAAAATAATCCCAGAAAGCAGAGAAATTTTGCCTAAAGACCCTTGGAGATTTTAGGGAATGGGTGGCTGATGCACCAACAACTGATGGTTTGCAGTCCATGGCACCCTGGGAACAGCTAACCCTGAGGGACTGAAGATGTGACAGGTCGTTTCCTCACACAGCTGAGTGACTTCTACACGCCTGATGTGGCTTTTCCTTTGACTCCAGCTATGAAGGTGTTGCCCATTTTGTGGGCCAGTGCTGGAAAGCTCAGAAAATTATATGACTTCCTGACTGAAGGAAGCAGGAGGAAATCCTCCTATGACTAAAAGCAGTAAGGCAGAAGAAGGCCTCCTTTCAAGTAGATGAAACCCCTACTGCACAGTGTTTGGCTAATACTGTGGTCACCCAGGAGAATTGCAAAACATTATAAGAAAAGTAGCTATCAAAGTGAAGCTGCAGTGAAGCTTCCACCCAGCTTTCTGCAACTGTCAAAATATAGTTTCACCTTTCAAGGTACCACCTATAATCAACGAAGAGAAACCTTTTGGAGAGCAGTTATGGGCACCAGCAGCAGGGTCCTGAACTATGCCTTTCTCTGACAGCACCTGTTTTCCATTGCTGACCATGGAGAGACCCGTGAGTTCAGCTCCGTGGTGGTGCTCTGCAGGAAGATGATTTGAGGCCGGTATTGTGATAAGTTTTTGCAGAAACACAACTGTTTCCAGCTGAAACCGAAGTAACAGTGCCACAAAACTTCCTTGACTTCTTGACAGGAAATGTTTCATGTCTGTGCCTAATACATGATGCCCCTTTAGCTGAGGGACAGGCTCCTTGCCTGTGGGTGCCTAGCTGAGTTGCAGAGAGCAAGAAAAAACTTATTAAACTTATTAAACCAGCACTTTTTTTTTCTTCTGTATTTTTCTTCACGACTGGGAATGGCCTGAACCCAGGCAATGTCAGAGAGACAAAAGAGGGAAAATTGAAATTATATTAATTGGAAGCCACTCAGGAGTATTCTGCAAAAACAGCCTGTTACTGTGAAGTCACGACAGAGTGCTCTGTCAGCTCTCTTAGCCTAAGCACTTCTAAAGAGATTTATTGAAAGGTCTTACTTATAAGCAAATGTCTTCCTCACCCTGTGGAGAAGTCTTCCAGTGGCAAGCCTTATGGAGGAATCAAGGGAAAGCTAATTAAAAAGTAAGACTACAGGGTCTGGCCTTAAGGAAAGGCTGCACAGAGTTTCCCAGCAACAGCAGATTTAACAAGGGAACTTCCAGCAAATGTGAAATTTTCTTTCAACCCCAAGAAATTTTCTTTCAACCACAACACCAGAAGACATTTTGTTGGGGTCACTGGGCCAGCTGGTGAGCCAGGAAAAGTGGCTGAGGCCGGCTGGTGGAAAAACTCAGGCACTTGAAAAATACCCTCTGTTGAAGGAAAAGCCTCTCCCCCAAGTCCTTGCGATTGGAATGTAACCTTACCCACCAGACCCTCAGATCAGATTAAAATGACCTCTGCCAGCAGGCTGTGTGGCTGCTCCCTGCCCTGGTCCTCTGCCCTGCCCCTTCGCTCTGCTCCTTGGCTCCCTTCCCTGGCCCTGCCTTTGTGCCGCCCCTGTGCCCTGGGAACACTCTGTAAAACCAGCTCGCCCACCTGCTTTGCTCTCCCTTCACCGAGGAATGAACCAGCTCTGTGGAACTCAGCGAGCGGAGGGCCCTCCTTGGCTCCCTGTCTCTGGGAATACTGAGCCATCCGGCTGAGGTGTGGGATGTGAGCCACCAGCGCCTTCCAGCAGCGCAGGGCAGAAAGAGGAGCGTGCCAGCAGTTTATCCTGCATCCGAATTGTCCCTCTCAAGAGACAGTGTGGGGAACACAGCAGCCCCTCTGACCTCCCTCTATCCCCCCACAACCCTCTAATTCTTATAATATTTGAATGTGAAGACAGCTCACAGAGAAGAGCAGAGAAATCAAAGGTTATGGGTTTCATGCAGGTCTTGCACAACCAATTTCCACCTCTCATTCTCTGTTAATTAGGTCTTGTTCTCATGCGTATGCAGTAGAACATTTTGGTTTCCCTTCTGATCCATCATCTTCTGGTGAGATATGGTATACAGAATTTCTGAGGGAAGGAAAGCCTATGACAAAATAGAGGGAAGGAGTTGTCATTTTAAGGAGTTCAGGCTGAAGTATGCTTTCCCTCTGGGTCGTGAACATGCCTATCATGGCAGAGCATGCCAGAGTCACATCTCTTATGTATGTATATCATGTGCAGGGGATAAAAAGTTTGAGGGGTCCAGAAATACTGGTAGTGGCAGAAGGAGGCTTACTATGACAAATTTTGCAACTTCACCCAAATCATACAATTGTGTGAGTTGACAAGTTTTCTGGCGGTCTTTTGGCATCCTGTGGGAACTGAGTTTCTAGTTAGTGGAAGATTGTACTAGTCTGAAAAAACAAACCAGTGAGAGGCACCAAATCGTAATAACAATGTAATAGGGAAATTAAAATAATAAAACTAAATAAATTAATAAATAAAAACTAAAGGCAGACAACACTGGTTTAAACTGACAGAGTCAGGATACAACCTGACACCCTGTTAGCCAGGGTGGCGGTAGCAGTCCGATAAACATGGTGGCTGCAGTCCTCCTGAAGTGGTGGATGTGGTTCTGCTGAAGTGGTGGTCCTGTAGAAAGGGTCTGCTCCTCCTCAGAAGGTCCACTGGTGGCTATGTAGCTCCTGTCCTCTGGGAAATCCAGTGGAAAGGGTTGTCTGTGGTGTTCAGAATCCCAGATTACATCCAGGATGGAATGCTTGGTTCCTCCCTCTGGGTGGAGCATCTCACAATGGGATGATGAGTCATGGGGCGAGGTGTTGATGGACCATTAACAGAAGATAGTCCAGAGGGAGTTATCTCTGAGTCATGGGCAGGGCCATTGATGGGCCTTTAATCAGGGAGATAGTCCAGAGGGAGGAGGCAAGAAAAACACTGTCCCACCTGGGCTCAGCAACTCATGAGGATGGTAATAAAATATATTGCAACCCAGGACAAAG
The DNA here is from genome assembly GCA_013399225.1 of Rhipidura dahli. Taxonomy (NCBI): domain Eukaryota; kingdom Metazoa; phylum Chordata; class Aves; order Passeriformes; family Rhipiduridae; genus Rhipidura; species Rhipidura dahli. The sequence continues at coordinate 65,665 of VXAC01002040.1, forward strand.
ATCTGGCCAAAAACCAAGATCATGTTTACCATGAACTTTAAAGATCTTCTTTGGTGGTTGCTTCAGCACAGATATTTACATCAGCAGAAGAATGGAGGTTATTCTGTCCTCTATTTTTTTGGTGATGGCTGTGAATGAGAAAAGCTTTGCAGTGGTTTAGGTGGAAAGGTATATGGAGCATGAACCACCATACAGCATTTATGACAGCTATGTATTTGACTTTCAGCCTCCAGAACCTGCCACCCTGGCCTTTCTGTGAGAGTCAAGACATACCAGGCCAAGTATGGTTGTGTTGCAGATGCTAGGTGTTATAAGCAAGCTGCAGCCTTCCCGGAGAGCATAGGTCTGCTTAGGGCAAGGTGACTGTTTCACCTTCCCGCAGTCCTTCTGGATTTCCCTGTGCTCATGCTCCGGCTAGCTGAGCCCTCCTGCAATCAGTGATGGCAAAGGAGGCATGAAGGGACTCTCATGAGGGTTTCAGAAGCTCTTTAATGGTCACCTCTTGACCCTGTGGCCCCCAGAGGCAGAGAGACCCTGTGACCCAGGTGCAGGGGTGTTTTGTCAGGTTGCACTGGCAGTGCATGGGCAGAATTTGGGTACAGGAACCAATAGGGAGAAACCAAGGCTGTGACCAGAGCTAAGGGCAAAGGGGGAAGTGAGGGGACAACATAAACCAAAAATGCAGTGGGAAATATAGATCTCCACATGGTTGAACATGTTATCTTCCTTCCAGCTTTGCACATCTTCTTTCCTGTATTACAGTTGATTAAAGCAGCAGTTTCAGAGAGTGGAGCATTACAAATGATGCTATAGGTCTTTATACAAATATCTAATTTCAATAATGATAGAAAGACATATAGTACATCTTTCCCTCAAGCCTCTTTCTTCAAAGAGAGAAGAAGAGAAGTGCTGAAGAACCATTATACACCACTGGTAAAATAAATTAACAGTCCTTCCATTAGTCTGTCTTGTTTGTGTACCCCTGTAGTACCTGCAAATATTCACAGTTGTCCTGGGGTGACTTTATGATGTGTATCCCCTCTCACTGCTATATGCCCAGTAATTAATTTTTGTTGTGGTGAGCCATGGCCAGAGACATGGTCAGATGGACCAAGCAGACCAAAAGGTCCATTGGTTTGATGCCTCCACAGCCCAAGGGATCAAAGGTACAGCGAACACCCAAAAAGCTGTGTGAGAACGTGCTGACCATTGGCTCCTGCCCCCCACTCCCCTTACGCTTCACATTTGGTTATTTCTACAGAAAGTTCTATGTTTCGTGGTAGCTAATTGGCCTCTGTTACTCCTTTTCTCCCCACTCCTTCTCCCATTCACTCTGACCCCTTCTTCCCATGCTTATCACACCCCATAACAGATATTTATTGGCTGTTATGTGTTTTCCACACCCTGCATGCAGGAGTGTAAGACCCCACACCCATCCAATTTCCGCAGCTTTCTCAGCGGTTTTTCTGTTCCTCAATAAACCTTTCCCCTCGCTTTTCTTTCCTGCCTTCATCGTGCACCCTTACAAGCGGTGGGCAAGGTGAAACCAAGCCAGGACTTCGCCTGCCCTGCTGGGCACAGCGATCAGCCTCCCTCCCTCCCTCCCTCACTTTGGGGCAGGTGGGGGATTGCTGGGTGCCTGGACCACAAGTTAGCCAGCAGAAGCACTGTGGCAAATTTTGTGCCTTTCTGTGCCTTTAAACTGAGCCTGAGAATGGGGAGAGAAAAAACAATTATTGTTCTGTGAAAGGAAAGTAATTTACTTTGAAATAGCCTAAGATAAAATGTAGTGCAGCTGTCCTACATGAATGTTGTGTTAGAAGCTTCACAGACACCTCACACCATCCAACTTGCAGCTGTGCTTCAAGTTCTGTTGCTGAAGTTTTTCACATCATAATCCCTACAGTCAAAACTAGGGAACTATTTTGAAAATGTTTCAACTGGCCTAAACCTTGACAAACCAAGTCTCAGACTGATAGCAAGGACTAGATGGGATAAACATATTTTCATAAAGAGCATGAGATATGTCAGAGTGACAAAAGCACTTCATTCTATAGCTGCCATCCACCCAGGCTGGGATGTGATGGTGGTATGACGGGGCTGAGGGTGACAGAAACCTACATTTCTCGTTATTGAACACTACAAGGCTTTATAAAAATTTTTTTTTGAAAAATCATTTTAGGAGATTTTCTTTCTATCCTGACTCCAGCTCTTCACTGTAGTAGAACTATCCTTTAATTTATGTGAAGTAATTTTTTTTAAAGGAAATTTTAAAAGTAGTCTTGGATATAAACACACAAGTATTGTCACAATGGAGAGACTAGCCTTTGACAGGGAAGTAGTGGGAATGGGAGGTTACTGGGAGGGTGCCTCTTCTTGAGGCAGGTCTGATAGAGAAGAATTCATGGCATGGACCTCCACTTTCAACATTCAAGTCCATCTTTCTGATGAGGAATACACCTGGTGCAGGTGGCTTGGTTTGTAAGCTTCAGTTCAAGATGCAGATTGAGCTCTGGGTGAGAGCCCAGAGAGACAAGAGGCTGGGAGCTGCCAATCCTTTGCATAACAAGGGGTGTGAAGACCAGTGGCCAGGCAGGTGGATGGACACTGGGAGACACAGCAGGAGCCAAAGACTCGAGAAGAGCGAGACTTGCCCGCATGTAGATTGTGAGTGGGTTCCTTTGTTGGGGGCTCTCCCCAGCTTGAGCTGTTTCTTCTATTACTGTGCCATAAATAAATTGCTTTATGGAAATCTGAGGCTCTCAACCTGCGGTCAAACCACTAAGGAAACCTGGTCTGACTGCATGGTCGGGGTGTGTCAGGGAAGGCACCCATTGGCTCACTGCGGCCACGTACTGTGAAGGTGTTTCAGTCCCAGCAGTCAAAGCCTCTGGCATTTGGAATGTGACTGCTGAAGTGTCTGCCAGTGGTCAGACCAGGATGTTTCCTTAACACTCTCAGGACTGGCAGGAACATAGAAGCCAAATGCCCATTAAGAAGGGAGAGGTTTTACTAATAAGTCATGGTGGTTTTTTTCTCTCTCCGGGTATTAATGTTGCAAGAAGACCCCTCACAGATTTTTAAAAATGGCTGAGGACTGTTATGGCCCAAGTACTAGAAAGGGATAAGCAATTCAGGGTATTTACTGTTTGAAATTGCCAGATCTGAACAACCAGTTGAGAACAGAAGACACCATGCCTAAAGCCATCTGAACATGATGTTCTGCAATTAGCAGTAAAAAGTTTAAAAATTAGGTGTTTTTGGAAAACTCCTTGACATCTGCCAAATAATGCCAGAGTCACTTCTTCAACCATTGAGATATTTCAGGAAGGTTACTACTAGTGACAGTAGAGTCAGGTCTTCCAGAATTATATGAACACATCGAGACCCTTAATTAAAGGAACAATCTAGAAGAGTTCCATGCAGTATATAATGTGGAAGAATTGTCAGATATGTCTGTTGGACTGAAAAATAAAAAATTGTCTGTTGAATATGTATATATATAAAGTGAGAATCTCAGAACATTCTGAGAACTTTCTCTTAGTTTAGTGGCTTTGGTTAATGGCATCTTCCCTTGAATGATCATTGCTCTTACCTTGTGCATATCCTTTGTTCTAGAAAAAAGATGGGACTTGTTGGACTCGTGAATATGTTCTTGCTACACCTGTTTTTGATGACAATGTACTAGATAGACACAAAATCATTCTAGTAGTATTAACTACTTGCACGGCTATGTTTGAATATGCAAAATGTCTTCATCGTGTTGCTAAAGGTACAACGAGTAAGGCTTGACATTTCCATGGATATTAACTACTTATTTCAAGGTATTAACAGGATGTGTGTCTTGGATTTATAAATATGCATATAAGCTCCAGAATTCAGAATGTCATAATTAAGTTAATTAACACAGAAGGAAGAAATTTAAGTATTGTCAGGTTCTGGATGGTATGACAACCTCCACTCTACTCAGACAAGGCAAATCTACTACAGCAGTACCTTTCATTCAAATCACATTTGTTTTGATGCAAGTTCTGCTCCAATAAACATATTTATAATACATATATAAGGAGTATCTAGGAGAGCCATCTTATAACAACTAGAGACTCCACCTGTATGCATACTTCCACAAACAAAATGTGTCCTGTACGTGAAATTGGAGCAAACCTACTGGGGAGACAGTGTAAGAAGTCCACTCACTTCTATGAAGGTGGGCTCGTTCCTTGATACATTAGTGCAGCTGTGAGAGGCTTTCTGGTGTAGTGTATGGACAGCTTACATGCCTGACAAAGTCAATTGTGTTCTGGAACAACAGGGGGTATGTGATGTGCTACATATAATATGAAGAGAATGTAGAAATCCAGGGTCTGCATTGCTAACAGTGGCTTCAAAATGTATTGTCCTGGTTTGAGACAAATTCAGAGGAACGTCTGAAATGAACGTCCTCTGATAGAAGGCAGGTTACAGCCACCCCTCCCGCACCAGGTTTGGAAAGAATTTTCCTCAGAGGGAATTGAAAAAAAAAGTTATTTATTTAACAAACAGAGTGCATGCAGGCATGGAAAAAAGGATAATGCTAAATAATAAAACCTCTCGCTGTGGAGAGAACCTGGTAAAATTCAAAGTCCTTTGTGGGTGTGGCTCTCTTGTCTCCAGAGCTGGGGTTCAGCGTGGGCCCCTCCAGGTCATGGAGTAGGGTCTCCTGGATGATGTTCTGGTGTTCTGGTGTTCTGAATAGTTCCAGAAGAGAAGAAGCCAAAGTCCCAGGGCTCTGTTTAGCTAACAAACAAGAAACTAGCTAGAAAAAGCAAAAGAAGTGTAACTCTCTTCCCTGCTGCAGAAGCAGAGCAGCTGGGCAGGAGAAGCCAGCGAGCTTTTCTGTGTTTTGAACACAGTGCCAAAAGAATTCCACCGGCTCTCCCCCCTCTCCCTTAAAGACACAGAAAGGCACAGGATTCGTGTCTGGGCATAGAGCAGGCGATAGGGAATACAGCATCATACAGTCACGCCAAGACATGTATTCACAACTATTGTCCATTTTATTTGGGGTCTTGCTCCTGAGGCCAATGTAATAATTTAAATCCGGAAACTGAATTTTCAGAGACAAGCACCAAATATTGCGAAAATTCCTGAAAAACATGACCTCTGGCATCACCATGTTTAAGCTGGCTCTGCAGTTTTATACTGATATACCTACAGTATTTTTATACATCATTATTTAGAAAATCTTTCATTAAAAAGGATTGTGCTGACACATTGTTATGATCTAGTTTTAAGGTTCTTAGAAATACCTCTGCCTGAATTAAGGTGCAAATGAGACCATATGCCAGTGTCATAAATGACTCAGCCAATTTCTAAATTAAGAGAATTTATTAAACAATCAACATATAAAATTTGAAGAAGCCACAAGTCGATTCGGAATCGAGCCAGGTGGTTGATCCCAGGTGAACCAAAATTCGGACACTATGCAGTCTGAACCTCTCTGGTTCACAAAAAGCAGTTCTTAGGGGTTTCCTTTTATACAGATTTTTGCTTTGATGGTCTTATCCCCTTAGCATATTGGTGCAATCATATATTACACCAGTGACAATAGTAAGGGTTTTATTTGATGGTAAATATGAGAGAGAGAGAGAGAGAGAGAGAGAGAAAGAAAGAGTAGAAAATAGGTGGAGGGGACAGAAGAGTGGCAGGGACAGGATAAGGAAAATGTCACCACTCCGTGGATGCCAACTATATCCCATTGATCCTCTCCAGCTGGTCTTCTTGGTGGTGAAGGTCACCCCCCCCACAAAAGCATAGAATCCCATGGGTATATACGCTCAGGCTAGGTAGGCATGTCCAGGAATGTCCCGGCATGTCCCCCTGGGGAGAGGCAGTCTCTCACAGCAGACTCTGGGTCTGTTCCATCACGTGCAGTCCTGTGGGGCTGAACCTCTCACGTGAGTGTCCCGTGGATGTGGCCTGTGGGGCTGGGGGTTCCACAGCTGGGCCAGTTTGTGTCATCGGAGGATGGGTGTTTATTGCCTCTCACCAAAGGCTGCACCCAAAACCTCCTCCTCCCTGCTCGGCTGGGGGGAGTCTGTGTAAACCTGGCTTCTGTGAGCTGTGCTCTCCCCCCATCCCAAACTCAGAAGGAAATAGTTGCACCTGGTGGCTTTGGCCTTTTGTGGATGCATATCTTTCCCTCATCTTGAGATGACTGAACACTGGGTTTCCCTTTATGTAATCAGCAGTTTGACTTTCAGTTCAAAGTCCCACTCTTCAGATAAGCTTCTTTGGTTGTAGCTTCTTTATAATGAGCAAAACTTTATATCAATGTTTGAGGCATGAACAGTTTTCAGTCTCTGACAGACGTTCCCTGTTTTCTATGTTCTTTTACTTTTGATTTTAAAAGGTAGAGTGTTATAAATATTACCTGAAGGCCAGAGTCTGAATTCTTGGTTCCATATTGGAGAACACCTTCAGAAACACCACCAATTCCGAAAGAGCCAGCCTTTAGCTGGAGAAGGCTACTAAATCAGTCTGAGGGAACAAGAATTCTAAATCTACCAAGTTAATGTACTCCTGAACTTGAAGACAAATTTATGTTGCCAAAACTGAAAGGTTAAATTTTTCAATTCTTTTGCAGGCATTTGGTGATTTCATGTATGCCCAAAGCTGGACTCTGAGGCCTAAATGATTTGAGAATATGATCCAACAGCATCAATGTCAATTATACATGAAAGGAGACTTAATTGGTAAGGAAACAAACACTGCTTGTATAGGATTTTCCTAATGCTAACTCCTGTATTACCAGGATAATTTTATTCAAGTATCAAGTATGAGAAAAAAAAAAATCTGCCCTGGCAATTGAAACTTTACATCAGGATATCATTAATTTTAAAATGTCAAATGTATACATTACAAGAAACTGCTGAAAAACTGTAGTGGTTTGGTTTGAAATATCCATTACTTAGGTATTTTCCTTCTGTGACATAAGAATAAGGAGAAAGCAAAGCAGATGCAAAACTTAAAAGAATATAAAGAAGTTTATTAACAGAACGAAAAGGAAAAGGAAAAAAATGTCAGAAAAACGCAGACTGGCAAGTCCCAGGCCAAACCATATACCTCAAGACTGAAACTGATTTTGATTCCAAGAATAAGTAGCTGACAAAGACCATTTTCACAGATTAATATTTTCCACCTGGGTTTTACATATCTGGAAAAAATATACACTGCATTGGTTATGCATTGATCAAACTTTTATTATGCCAGCTGTACTTCATGGACCTGAAAAAGTGATTCAAGCAAAACAAAAGAGAACATAAAAGCACAACTCTTAATAGTTTTAAATCCCAAAGAGGCAATTACAAGTTTGATTCCAGTCATGCGGCTGGACTACACTGGAAAACTAAACATACCCATATTAAGTAGATATGGAACCTTGGACTAGGACTGTAAATAATAAATCCATCCTGCAGTTTTATTTGCGAAGTACCACCCTTTTAATAAGTTGGGAAAATACAACAATAAAATTCACACTAATTCATATGTAAACAGTAGTTAACAGAGCTTAAATGTGTTGAAACTTTTTTTTTTTTAATTGTGAAAAGTAAGTTGCACAATAACTAATCATTTAAATAAACCCACTGAAAAGTGAATTAAAGTAATGTTGCAACAGGAATGAATTATAATAATTCTTTAGCCTTTCTGAATTATAATTCTTTATAATTTGTGAATGTGTTAGGGTATAGGACATACAGTGTTATATATTTAGAATATTTCTTGGCCTATAAATAAAAGCTTGGTAATTGCAGTACATATTTATCTTTGCCCTGGGGGCTAAGGAGAAGGGTAAAGGGCAGGGCATTGCAGGATACAAGAAACCACCCAAAAAATTATGTGAATACGGACCAAGGTTTAAAACCCTGGCAATGCAGATGGCAACTGGCTGGTGAGGATAGAGGGAAAGGAAAAACACAGCTACCTTTGTGTGCATTGTTTCCCAAAAGAAGCCTTTTAATTCAGGGTCCGTGCGCAGGATTTTTACCCTCAGAGAAATTTGATGCACAGAGTATAAGCCAGTTCTGTGGGCTGTTCAGTAGGTACTCACATATCTGGAGGGCAATTTAACCCACAGAAACTACTTCAGGCTGAGATGGATCATCACTCTCCACTGAGCATTGAGACACCCTACATGGGTTCTTTCTACTGCACATCATCATTTTAGATGTCTAAGGTTAGGTAAATGAGCCCTTCCCTTGACAGATACAATAAAACTGATCCATCTGTTCTCTGCTTTTTCTCATGTGCTGGGCTTGGAGGTGGACAGAGCAAGATGAGGCAGTTACTGGGCTGTTTGGAGCACTTTTCACATGTCTGGGGTAAAGTCTTCCTTGTGGTTCTCCCTGGGGGTAGTAAAGCCTGGAAAAACACCAGTGTTTGGAGAGGAGGGGGATGGAAGGAGCTATCTTATACATAAGCTCTCCAACATTTTGGCTCTCTGAATTAAACTAAAATTTAAAAAAATTAAATGGAAAATTAAAGGCAAAAATAGGCAGATCATGATAAAAGAAAGTAGGACACAAAGTAAGTCCTATATTATAATTTTAATTCTTTGCTTTCTCTTCTGGAAAATGTAGGTAAATTGAAGAAAACAATAAAATCTGCTTATAAGAAAGGTCAGTTCTTATTATTCTGATCTAACCTGAAACAACTCTGGGGGAAAAAATGTTTTCTTGAAATATTCCTTTTTGATATTTTTGAGAAAAATATTTTACTATTTTATAACTCAAGAAAATTATTTTATCACATTATTTTAGTTAATATATAGTTTAAAATGTGAAAAGTTAACAACAATGGCAAAAAAAGAAGAGGAGATAATATTACTTGCATGAAATATTTTAACAATTTAATCTTAGGGATTTCTACTCATGTGTCTTCTTAAACAGCATTATTTTCCAGGTTTCTGGCTTTTTCCCAAAATTCTGAAACTTGTGTGACAGGAACAAACATTTGTGACTTAGCTTAATGCTTAGAATCTAAAAAGGTCTGTGTCACAAATTATAGCCAGTGCTGCACTTTGTCAGATTAGGGGTGTACTTCGCTGAACTGGGTTGATGCTGCTTCCCTCAGGATCCTGAGCTTGCCGCTTCTCTTTGGCAGAGACCGGTCCAGGAGAACAACGTTAAGTACACCCTAACATTTTTAAAGCCACATTTCCTGAGAAATATGCTTCAGAGTGGTATTTGCTACTATTTAGCCTTAACATTTGAGGACACTGTTGTATGCTCGGGTAGTGGTGTGTGAGGAGGCAGGCAGAAGAAGAGTGTTTCATGTCTAGCTTGTCCGAGGTGGCTTGTGCGTGCGTTTAAAGCTGGCGATGAGCATCTCCACCGGCAGCAGGGACCAGCGGTCGGGGTAGGTGGGAGCTGCGGCCGAGGGCAGCGGGGATGCCGGCGGACCCCGCCTCGGCTCCTGTCAGCACGGCTGGGGCCACCTACGGGCGGGCGGCGGAACAGCAGCGGACACAGCTGCGGAGGTTGCGCGGCGCCGACGGGAGCCCGGCGGGGCTCGCCGCGCTTGGGCAGCCGCGGCCACGGGCTGGACTATCGGCCACTTTATAAACGGGTGGTATTTCTTTATCGGTCTCTGTTTTTCTTCTCGTATGGACGTACTATTGCCCCAGCCAGCGACTTGGAGCTTCAAAATTCAATCAGGGAATGTAGATGATTGGAAAGGAAATATTATAAAATAATGGCTTCATTCAGAGCAAAAAACCCCAAACACCGGTTGTTTCACGTATTTACACTATAGCCAGGAGGTGGACTCGGTGATCTGATGGGTCCCTTCCAACTCAGCATATTCTAAGGTATGCTCTAAGGTATATTCTATGATAAAGGAAGCTACAAACATCCTGGAATGAGGGTCATGTACTTAAATTTAGATATCCCTTTGTAACAGGACCGAAATAGAGCTAAGAAGCTGAACTGCAGCCGACCAACAAGGAAAAACAAAACTTGAAGCCAGACTGGGGAAATTTTTCGGGAAATTTTAAGGGCTCTTTTGCAGCCATATAATGCTTTTTATTGGAATTAAAAATGAAAAATATCTCAGGTCAAATAAAATATTGGTATGATACTTTTTTGCAATTAGGTAAGAATAATGCAAGGATCCTCACAGGCTTAACTTCTAGCCCCAAGCATTATTCCCACTTAAAAATTTTATCAGTTTCTGTAGATTTTAAATCACATTGTCTTTCCCTCTTTTCTGTGAAAAACCTAGAGAATCAAGCTGGATAACAAGAAACTCGGATCATTATACAGCTTGACAGAGAGGTTTCTTCCTTTCGCTTCAAGGAACCCTATGAAGATTTGAGGCCAAACTTGTTGGCAGCTGCATAACCAGTCCCTGTTTTCCTGGTCAGGAGAAGTATTGAAATTGATGAATTCTGGGTGTTCCCCAAGGACTGTTACATGAGGACTTAGGCAAGCTCAGTGCACCTAAGATGAGAAAAAAAGTGATGCCTGTTGTAAAATTAAATTGATTTTATGGGTGGGAAATGAATTCAGTATAAAAAAGAAAGATGCTAATTTCAACTATTTTTAAAATAATATTTTTTTGTAATAACATTTCCTTAAAATTTTGAGTGGAAATGTGAGTCTGGAGTTTACTTTGTCCTATGTTGCTGCTTCCAACAGAGTTTCAAAAATTGTTCTGCAATGTTTTTTTCAGTATCCCTCCAGTGTGTTGTCATTTTTCTTTGCTGTTTCCTTCTGTCTCTGTGAGAGGAATGCGATATGCCACCCATGAGATTTTGTGGAGCCTTGCCTTGCTCCCTGGTGCTTATCCTTGGTATGTGCTGTGGTGCTGAGCTTTGGTCACTCTTACAGTCTATGCTCCAATGAATTCCATTCATTGATGTCTCCACACACATATGCCTCCTAATACCAGTGTTAAAGATAAAAAGATTTTACTTTTCTAAAGAATATCCTCTCTATCTGACACTTTCTCTGTTGTTGCTTTTTATTATCATCAGCCTAAAGTGTATTATTGCCTGTCAGATAAGCTGAGAAGAAATCAGAATGGTAGTCCTTTTGTGAAGCCTCAAGCTTTCAGTCTCTTCTCTGTTAATCTCACGTCCACTCTCATCTTCAGCTGATGAAACTTTGGACATGGTTTTCCTTTTCTTTGCTATGCCTTTTAAACTAAATTTGTGCTACAGTTTTGTTGGTGGGGATAAGTAGATGTCTTCTAGCTTGCCAGACAAGAAATAGTGGTCTGTAGTAAGCACACATGATAAATTTAGTAGAGTTGCTGTTTAATATCACTGTCTGGATTTAAATATTTGGACAAAGATTAGCTGCCAGTACAAAATAAATAGCACGAATGTTTAATCAATATCTATCATTTCCACTGGTCTGATACTGCCTTTTTTGTTTAAATAGAGACACAATACCTGCTGAGTACTATAACTCTCTTAAAATTTGGATAGTTTTAAGCAAAATCCAATCCATACCTTGGTGTATGATTAGGAATGAAAGATAAGAGAGTTGAATCTACACATTGTAGGTAGATACATGCTTTACAGACTCTTCAAAAATGATGTTGGGGCATGACTTTCAAAAATATAGACATTTAGTCACTAGAGGGAGACATGATCGCGTGTAACAACAATTTTCACACCGGGGAGGCAAATATCAGTCAGGCTGGAGTGCTACTGCTCAGGTGAAAGGATGCTGATTTGGTAAGCATCTGGGGGCCACGGGGATTGGAGACAGTGCAAGAACCCTTCATGGATCTGCCTGATCCTCCAGGACTGCATCAGCAATTCCTTTTCACAAACACATCTGACCTGGACCGCAGTGAGAAGATCACATTCAACTTAAGTGAGCAGAAAGGGCTTTTACCTCCTTTTCAGCCTGTGCTGGTCTGTGCTATATAGCTCATCTTTCTCAAGAAACCTGCTGGATATGACCTAACTTCTCACCCAGAGTAACATGCCTGGGTGGAGAAGAGGAAGGGCGATGAAGAAAGCCCCGTGTCTCCTTGGGAGCTTTAGTGCTGTCAGAAGCGGGCTGGCACACCTTATTAGCTCCTAACATGCGCTGCCCGTAACCATCAGTTCCCCCACAGTTGCATTTGGGCTGAACAGAGATGTTGCTTGGGGCAAACCAATGAGGATGTGCAGAGCAGGCTCCTGGACCCTTTGTTGGCATGGGTGGGAGAAGACCATTTTTCTCTTGGTGGAAGAGCGTGTAGGGGACAATCTGTGCAACTGTTTGGCTGGAGAAAGTGGTATGCAAGGCTGAATTGGCAGGGTCTCACCTCAGGGTGAGATTTTTACTTTAAAATAAAAGCAAAGGTGCAAACTTTAGAGGCAGTTTTGGGGCCCACTGGAAAGTGTTTTGATCAAAGCACCAAGCCCAGCGTGAAGCCTGCATGAGTGTTATTATTCATCCAAAAACCAAACAGAGCAAACCAAAGGCCCTGTCTACACTGGGATCAGGATTGGGCAAGCATCAACCATGTTGCTGCTGATAAAACCACAGGGAAACATCCCTACATCTGGAGTTTCTGTTTAGTGTTAATCCATTCTGGGATGCTGTTTAATAATGTATTAAACTAGGGTATTGCAAATGTGTGGTAAATGACATTTTTTTTACCATTACATTAATAATAGGTGTTATTTATTCTTGAATGCCTAGAAATACCTTATGGGCCTGTTAATGTTAATAGTGCCTCCAAAAAAATGTTTATGGAATCATTAACTCTGGTTATTTCTCACGTATTTCTCACAAAGCTGTATTTCTCACAAAGCTTCTGAGTAATGATTTCAAGTCTACTAGGATTTGTGATCCTATTTTCTGTTTGTTTTGTACATTATGTATGTCTGTAATTTGAAGAGAGAATTGTAGAGTGTAAGATGGAGGCAAGTATTCTTTATTTTAATTAAAATGCTAACATAAGAAATTATCCTATTGAGTGATTTTCTTGTTACATAGCCACTTGCTCTGCCATACAGTAGTAAAATGCTATTTGATGCTTCCTCTAAAATGCTTCCTATTCTCCAGGACTTATACTCTAGCCAAAACCATGCTCCCTTTAGGCTGAAACTTGGCACACAAAATCTCAGCTCAGCTTCAGTGCGGCTTGAAACTTAAAACAAAAAAACTTTGCTTTCCTGTGTCCAAGTTGCTTTGGGACACTACACCCTGACATTCCTTATACTGTTTCTTTGTAGAATGATTAAAGACTTCAATATCATTCCAAGATTAAAAATGAAGTGTTGCTGGCATCAATTTTTAATAGAAATATCATTACTGCTGACTATAGAAAAAACCCCTCTGTATCATAGGCCAGCTGGGTTCAAGATGGACATGGATGTATCACTGCACAGAAAGAAATAAGTTACTCTTTTTCAGCCAGTTTTTTCTTTTGTTGACTATCCTAGATGGAAGACTCTTACCATTTTCGGAAGGGCTATGACACAGGCTCTTATGTCACTGACCCTTGTTGGAGACATTTGACCCGATCCAAGCACGAGCTGTTGTTGCTTCTATGAACCCCAGTGAATAGTGAGTCTAAACTCTTCTTAACAAATACCTCATCTATGGTTATTTACATAAAAATGGCTTCTGAAGCAAATCAAGTGTGTAACTGAGCATATTGACTCTCCCCATGTCACTGACTACAGGAAGTTGGTCATAATAATCTGATGGGACTCTTAGATTTGGGTAGACCTTTGATCTTTTAACAGCGCATGCCTATACACAGAAAAGGAAAGTCAAGTTTATTGCCATCTAAAGATACATAAAGACTGAGTCTAGCACAGCTTGAACACTTGGGACCAAGGGGAACTTATGCAGCAAGATTACAAATTTGGGCATAGATATGTACCTATTTTTTTTTTTTTAACTGAGTTTTGTGCCTAATTGATATCAAGCAGTTTTTGCAACACGCTTTCCCAAGGCATTTACCATAAATTTAGTAGTTTCAGATGACTGGAAATTGTTTTCTAACAATTTTCCTCCTGATTTTATTTATATTCAGTCTTTGCAATGTCTTTGCACATAAAAAATTAAAGGCAGTGTTTAATAGATGGAAATTTCTCTGTTTATAAGATACCTATGAAAAGGTTTCCTCTTCATAGAAATAAGGAAAAATTTTAGGTATTTTTCAGAATAGGAGAAAAAGTTGGGGAAGTACTGACTGACACTTGAAAATAAACGCTCAGGTGGAAGTGTTTATTGTTGTTTACGCCACTCAAGAATCATAAGGAAATTCAGAAAGACACCTAACACAATGGCATAGGATAATTTGGGTTGATGAATGTAAATCATTTAACTTGGAATAATGAAGGGCGGATTTGAAATGGCCCATTCATTTTGGAGGCTACAAGCTAAATTTTTCCTGCGTAGGAAAAATACCACTGAACATGGGTCAGTCAGAACTTGTCAGTCTGTTAAAGCTTAAAAATACAGGCAAAATGTTAGTACCTGTAAAGGTTGAACTATAAACTATGGCAACCAGTTAGAGATCAATGAAAACCTGACAATGTCACTGTATGCATCGGTGGTATGTTACCCCTGCACCATAGGGCCAGATGGGCATATACAGAGCTATTTTTCTCTTTTCTTCTCTTTTTTGGTTTGTTTGGGTTTTTTTTTTTTTTTTTCAGACAACACTTGTATTACATTTGTAAGAGACCAGTGCTTACATGTCGTAGAGTTTAAGAAACCTGCTTTTGGCAGCAGAAACTGTTGTGGATCCTCCTGATAAACCATCCCCAAGCTTGTGTTTATACAAAGTTGTAAAAATCCAGAAGAAAGCCTGAATTACCATCTTCTACATTTCCATGGGTCACTTATTCCCTTGTGCTGTCTTTCTTGAGACGTCAAACCTCCAGTGACTGCAATAAGGTTCCTTTCTGTGTCATGTCACTGATTCTACAAGAAGTGAAGCATTTTCCTGTCCTCTGCAGCAAACCTGGCTCTGAACACATCAGTGACTTTGGGGGGTGTGATAAATAGATGCTATAATATTGGCTTTCTGCAAATGTTAAAATGAGTGAGGTTAAAGTAGCTTTTGAAATAAATATAATAGTGGCTTTGATTACAAATAAATGCTATAGGTAGTTTTATTATAAATAAAATGCTATATGGATAATGCAGCTTTGTTATGAAGAGATAAGATTTTTTAACAATAACTAATACCTTTTATTCCTGTCATTTAACCTAAAACTTAGACATAATAGCAAAATGGCTATACTTGTGAGCTGTCTGCCTGGCTTGATAACATCCCACCAACGAATATCGAGGACCCCTGCTACTATCAGCAACTGCTGTCTGCAGAAACCACGGACCAAAGCCCACTCTGGAGCTGATAAGAAAAAGGGACTAAAACCACAGCCAAGAAATACACATGCTCTAAAAAGGTGGACCCAAGGAGGAGCCATGCTAAACAGTTCCTGGAAAAGTTTTAATAGGCAGAAGTGTTTATGAATATGTAATAGGCTGATGTGTATGTAAAGGGGGTCTCCAAAATAGCAGATGTGCTCTTGGCTGAGCGCCAAAGCACCCAGCGCTGTGAATTTTGCTTTATTGTCTTTGTCCCTTATTGTCCTTTATTAAACTTTTAAATCCTAACAGGAGAGTGAACCTCGTTTTTCACAGGGGGGATTGCCAGAATTTGCATGGTAGCAATGCTCAGTAGGTACCGAGCAAGTAGATACTTGTGGGACCCCAGGCTGCTGTGGGAAGGGCCTGTCAAAGGAAAATGGGGTGCACTAGTGGGAACCACACTGACCCAGCGCTGAGGATGAGGAGAGAGACCACACCTACAGAAGGACTCTGAAATCGTCCCAGGTTTCTCTCCACAGCGAGAGATTTTCTTATTTAGCACTATCATCCTTTTCTGTGTGTTTGTTAAATAAATAGTTTTTATCTCTTTCACTTTACTCTGAGGAAAATTTCTTTTTTTCCCTGAACCTGGTGGAGGAGGGGTGGTTGTAACCTGCCTTCTCTCAGAGGATATTTTCCTCCAAATTTGGCTAAACTGTCACAGCTAGCAAATTAGGAATGGTAAAACGGAATACATTTTAATTGAACATAATCAATTAAAGACTATTACATTACCAGCATAGAACAGAAGCATGAAATAACATGATAATGACTTCCTGGATAAAAATTTTAAACCAATAAACTGAAAAATTGCAGGTACTCCCATGTACGACATGAAGAGTACTCATGATAGGAGAACATTAATTATTTATATCTTCTTTAAGAGTAGATTGTAAATGTGTTTTGAATTAATTTTTACTGGGAAATCAGTAAACATAATCGTCTTCTGTGGCAACATTTTTTCCTTCTAATTATTATTATTATTGTATTATTTTGCTGTTTGGAGAGGGAAAGCAAAAATGGCAAATTTTATGGTAGTAAGTCATTTAAGTAAAGGTTGTATCGAAAAAATGCAGTGCTTTTCTTTGTAGTGACATATACTGTAAGGTAGACAGCTGTTAAAATAACTTCAGACAGAAAGACTCCACTTGGTAAGGAGAAAAGGGTGTTAATGTCTTCAAAAATAACTTGATCTGAAAGGACCAATCAGGTTCTGGAAAAATGGGTGTGGGGGTCTTTATAAACATCAAAGCACACTAGTTTTTTGCAGAGATGAGCACAGTCTGAACTTTTGAGCTTTAGAGAACAATATGAAGACTGAATAAAATTGCAGGACAACTCTGTCTCCTTTGTGGACACTGACTTTTCCATGTGATTTTTCTGCACAAATTTGATATTACTATTCTGGGATCAAGAAAATCAGTAGACTGGTAGGGAACATGAAAGGTCTTGGCTAGTGCCTTACTATTATTATTGTGGTCTGTGGGATGCAGAAGCAGGTGCCAAAGCTTATGATGGCCATAATATCACTGCAATTCGGGAAGAAGAAAAAACCCTCCAACACTAAAATTCCTTCAAGTGTTAGAGAATCAGGATTTAGTTTTATTTTGGTCAGGATGTGCGATGGAAATAATTTCATCCACAATGCTTTCTTACAGACTTCTCACATATTGATATGTTAAAAAATACAAAGAAATTCTCATTTATTGGTTCCACATGACACAATTTAGTATTTGATCTCCTACTGGTTATTGATTCCTCAGCCTTCAATGCTAATTTGGTCCTCTTTCTTTGTTTCTCTTATCAATTTTTTCTCAGATCAGGTGTCTCTAACCACACCAGGGGTTAATGTCTGTTCATGTCCAGTTATCTCCCCTGTGTCTTCTGGCAACTCCCAGCATGTAGATGTTAAACTCTCAAGAGTCCAGGAATCTTGTTTTTGTGGACTGAGCCTTATGAGGCCTCATCCAGTGAAATTCAAACCCTCAGCAAACAGTCTTTCGAAGATGAACCTCCATTTCCTCCCCCTCAGTCCCCATCCCTGGAAAAGACAAACAAACTCATGATTAATGTTACTCAAAATTTAAAAACTTGTATCATTTCCGACAGTGGGAATAATCTGAAAATGGAGGCAAATCTCTTGTGAGTAGGGAAGGAGTTATTAATTGAATGACCCACTATTATTACAGCTTCTGTTTTTTCTTTGTTTTTACCTGTGCAGGTGTATTCCACAGTGGGGGAAACATACCACTTTGGGGGAATTAGGACAAACAGGTTTCTTAAAATGAAGATATGTTCATAGTTTGGCCTGTTGGCTCTGGACAAGTGATTATTGCTTTGCCTTTGCAGTATTCCTGATGGAGTATTTTCCAGGTAAGTCTAGGGTAAAGTCCCTGAGGAATTAGGCCTTCCCAGCTTTGTTTTGTACTCCTAAACTTATAAAAATTGAGGTGGAGTACTCCTTTTGAAATCTGTGTGACCTTGTCCTGGGGGGGTTACTGAAACACCCTTGTCTAAGTCAGAGTAACCAGGACTGAGGCTTTTGTTGATTGGCCTGACTCTACAAATGAGTAGAACCCTTTTCTACTCATTTGTACACTTTATTCATCCATTTCTCCCATCCTAGGGGATGATGATAGCTTGTGGATAATGTTATATGGCAAATGTTAAGGTTGAGAGGCAAGTAAAAGACAGAAAATGTTAAATTATTTTGTTTCATATAATGCAGTATTTTTTCATTACTTGTATCTTTGTCTTGTAACCTATCTGGATCTGCAAGTCCTCACTAGCTGCAAACTATGTTCTCCCCATTCTCGATCCTCTGACAATGGGAAGGTGATGAGCTAAAAATGTAAATATCTTTGTTCTTATGATTTTGGAACAACTGCTCTCCTGTTTTCTGCTGTTTTCTTTTCATGGGCCATTAGTAGCTTCCAAAGGCAATATCCTTTCACTGTCACACTGGGCCATGGGGTGCCATTTCAACAACTTCAGATGAGGGCATTAAGTACAATTTTGGATGAGAGTCAGAGCATAACCAAATAAAAATAATAAAGGAAACCTTGTAAGAGCAATTTGGAATGCTGTCCTGTGCTGAATTCATTTGCAGCTTAGCAGAAAGCTACCAATCACTGGTGATTGGTACAATAGTCTTCAGCACCTTATTTAATCGTAAAGTATTTCATACCCTAAGAAACATCACTGTTCATTTGCTTTTCCTTTTTCGGTGATCATCTTAGCTTAATGCTGAGTGGTGAATCAGTAGGAGGGGAAGAAAATTCATGTTTCTAATTCAAGGAGAATAAAAATGGACTTCTTGTTGTTTCTCTTTCTTTCCCTTTGCAATTAATCTGGAATTAAGCATTTCTTAGGAAAATTTTTTTTTAAATCTTGGAAGGAGCGAAAAAATCTTCATAATCCTTTAGTAAACCTCTCAGTGCACGGAGGTCAAATTGTGGCAAACATTGCATACAGGTCCAAGACAAAGCATACTCCGGGCCAGTGGGACAAACAGGTTTCTTCAAATGCAGATATGCTCATAGCTTGGCCTGTTGGCTCTGGATAGGTGACTATTGCTTTGCCTTTGCAGTTTTCCTGATGGAGTACTTTCCAGGTAAGTCTAGGTTAAAGTCCCTGAGGAATTAGGCCCTCATTAGGTCCCTTTGGAATTAGGACTGTGGAGTAGAAGCTCACCTCCTTTAGCTCACCTCCCAGGGGAATAGAGAATTAGATTATAGAGAATAGATTATTCTACAAGTCCTCACAGCAGCCCATGCTTTTGGGAGGACTCAGGCTACCTAAAGCCCCTGAGTTGGCACTGACTGATTTGGCACCAGCTTCTGCATTCTGCAGCACTTGAATAAATTATTCATTCTTTATAGTGGGGAAAATTTATAAGGTGCACAATAAATGGACTGCTCAGACCTGGAACTGAGGAATTTCCTGATTCCGATGATACATTCCCTCTCCAGACCTCCTTCGTGGTGACAGATATGCTTGGAAGTGTGGTACAGAGATCCACATAGAGTTTGTCAGTGTCGTGGGTTTACACTGGCTGGGTGCCAAGCACCCACAAAAGTCAATCACTCACTCCCCTCTGCAGCTGGGCAGAGGAGAGAAAACTTATTGAAGGGTTCAGGTTGAGATAAGGACCAGAAGAGATCACTCATCAAATACTATCATGGGCAAAACAGGCTCAACTTGGAGATACGAAGTGAATTTATTACAAAAGAAAATCAGAGCAGAATAATGAGAAGTAAAAATCAGAACCTTAGAAACACCTTCCTGTTGCGACCGAGGAGAGCGA